>JASANB010007848.1:0-73914 GCA_030248155.1 Sabatieria punctata
CGCCAAAAATTAAACTTGCAAAATGTGGGTTACAGCATTGGAAAGGGGAAAGCTTTCTCCAAAGTTTGCGTACTGTTTCAAATCCCAATTTGAGGCAAAAGTCATGATAACAACATTATAAAACTCAAGACATGAAAAATATTGCAGTGTGGTCGACTCGCTCATTTTAAACTCTTACAGTACCGGACTCAGTGGTTTGTTTCTGGCGAGCGACCAACCAATCGATCGGCCATTGCATGCTCTTTCAAGCGAGACCGAACGCTAAAAGATCCGTCTGCTGAAACGAAAGCTGGAAGTAAATTCCTTTTTTTTCTACCAACGTGTGCATGAAAATTCGAACATTAATTTCTCGAAACAGAGACAAAGTCCACAAACGGGAAAAGAGGGTTACTTTTATGGACACTTAAGCAACCTACACCGGAAGTATGGTCAAAAATTTCGATGTACCTTTTTTTGCAAAATTCGATTTTTTACCAGAACCCAAAAATTTTTAATTTGCGATCTCAACCTTGGCCGATCCTCTTCCAATTTTACAGGTACAACATCCAATATACCTAGCATTATTACTGAAAATATCAGCCCGATCCATCAACGAACGCGGGAGAAACAAAAGAAACACCGAATTTGGCTGGAAAACACGTTTTTCGCCCTAATTTGCATATTAGTGACAGCCGAGTGGAAATATTTCTGGTGTGTTATTTTCTACCATAGACCTATCGATTTATCAAATAAAAACTATAGGTCAGAATTTTTCATGTTCGCCGACCTGCCCCGGTTTTATAAAATGTGGCTCTTACAGTCAGGCACTTAACGCCGTTTATGGTACCGACACCATATAAGGTGCCGGTACCATATATGGTACCGGTACCGAGGGTAGTGGTACCATATATGGTACCGGCACCATATATGGTACCGGTACCATATGGTCCCCACGTTCGGCGACTGTGGTGGTACCATGTAAGGTACCGGTACCATATATGGTACCGGCACCATATATGGTACCGTCACCATATATGGTACCGGCACCATATATGGTACCCCTACCCATGGCCATGGGTGCCGGTACCATATATGGTATATGGTACCGCTACCATATATGGTACGAAATCTGAACGGAGTGGTACCTTATATGGTGTCGGTACCATAAACGGCGTTAAGTGCCTGACTGTCTTAAGTCTTAGACTTGGACTTGAAATTTTCTAAATGGACAGACTTGACTAGAGACTTGATTTTAAAACCTAGGACTTACCAACTGTAGTTTTGACCCATTTAGCTAGGCAATGATTTTCAAATTAAACAGAACAAACAAGTGATTGATTAATTGACATATTGAGCTGTATGTCTCGTTTAGCCAGAAAAACAGAATATTGGCCATCGTGTTGGCTTCATACAGTGTGCATAAGGCTTTTCTGGGTAACTGACGCGCTTCTCTGTCTGCGCTGTGTTGAGTTTTATGCAGTAGAACTGACTCTATTACCTCCATATCTACTTGAGCAAAATGGGCTGACACAATCCGCCTGATTTGTAGTTTCCAGCACAGGTTTGAAATCGCAACGGCCAATATTAATAATCTGCACAAGTGTTTTTTTCGGAACATGTGTCTGAATTCTGAAAGCCAGCAGTCAAGTCAGTCAAGGCAGCTTTGTAATTGTGCAATCTACTAAATCGTAAGAGACCCTAATTTGGGCTCAAGTAGAGCTAAAAGTGCTATTTTACAGGCAATCTTAACCTCTTGCAACATACCTACGCCATATGGCATAGTAGTCCATCCTCCTATCGGGAATGGCCAACCTGACATGATAAAATTAAAGACACCTGTCGGTGGAAGCGCGCAGATATCGGGTGAAACCCTGTCGGCTGTAGTTCATCTGACAGCATAGCCTATCGGTTCAAGCATTCCCCCGTCGTTCTTCGGTGCTTCTATCCTGTCGGACAGTGAGATTCGCAAATTAAAATACAAATGAGAGTGCAGTTAGTTTGTGAAATTTCGTTTGCGCAGGAAAAGGTTACTTGTGTACTGTCACTGTGTGTGATTAGCAATCATTGGGAATCAATAGAATAGAGCATCACACAATTTTATTTTGAATAGCAATTCTTTGACAACAGAAACTTTGAAGCTACATCCATAAGTCGATGCACTTTTTGGACCGGAATTTTCGGCCCAGACCACTTTTTTGGTGAAATTAAGCTAAACCTGACGGGAAAACCAAGACACAGTGGCGATCTATACGATGCGATCAATTGTTATCCAGTTCCCAATCGAACTTTGGTGGCGGCGGTACCATTGATTTTTACTGTGTATAACTGTGAAAGCAGTCACTCCTCACATCCACATCCCATACATGACTCTGGGGACTTACACACACCTTCCCTCTCTCCCGTCAGAGCCCTCTCGCTGGAAATTCTGGCGATTTTTTGAGAAAAATCGGCAATTATACAGTGATTTAGCGTTTAGCGTTTTTGTCTATTTTAGGAAGTCGACCTACTCGTCCGTCAAAACTCGATATTCTCCAGATTTTCTGCCCCAATACCTAATTCTTTCTCACCTGGGTAAAACAATCGTATTTCATCAAAGAGGAGGCACATTGTTTAGCATTAGAAATAGCAAAAATTATAGTTTTTATTTTAATAACGAGAAAAAAACAAATTGCCGGTGTACTCCTCAAGAAAGATGCCGCAATATAAATTAACATTAGAATATATTTTTAGTTTAGTATCTAAGTTTTTAGTTGATTGGCGCAATACAGTTTCCTAGTTAAAACTAATTTTAGATCTAACCTTTAAAATGATAAAGCATTTCAAAAGGTCCCAATCAGTATTGGGTAATGGGGCAGAAAACCCCCCGATTTTCCATTTCTATCAAATTCTCCGTGTATAGAAAGCAGCGCAGCAAGCCTTCTCTAACCAAAACCATTAGATTAGATACAAACTAAATCTTGTGTTATCTGCGTACCAGCAAACGTTTAGCTATGCTTGCGCTTAGCTCTGACGCACAAAGGCCAGCTTATAAAAAAACGTGGAGTGCTGCCAGCTGCAGCGATTTTTGGCGCTTGCACCAATTTTAAACAGGCTGGCCTGGCGCTGGAGATATGGTGGGGATCACATTAAACTGCACTTTGTAGATATTATTGCGGCTCTTAAATATATGGCGTTTTTCATTTTGATATGAGCAAAATTTAAACAGAAATTTTGAAGCAACAAAAGCTCAAATCGTTGTGCAATCTAAACACCTTAATAGGCAATGGCGCAATGATTCAACTGATATAAATAGCTCAATTCTTCTCACAAAGACAGTGAAGATACAGTAAAATGCTTACACCAGAGGAACGTTTTATTTCTACCTTTTATTTTGTTTCTATTTAATTATTTCTGTCTATCACTGATCCCACCGGGGGGGAGAAAACCGATAGGATAGGTACATTGTATGATATCGGCTGAACAGATTCCCCGCCCTATCGGCTGAATTGAAAAATCCTTCACCCGACACCTATCGGGTTTTGTTCCCCGTCCAATTGCCCCGATACCATATCCTATCAGCTGAAGCCTCTTCCACCGATAGGTAAAAACGATGGTATGTTGCAGGAGGTTAACAATTTATGTGTATGAAATTATAATAATGCGCAAGAAACTTGTTGGAATAGTACCTGCAAGAAAAATTGGAGTGTGTGGAAAAAAATCACCTCATAGCGGTTCCCGATCCCGATTGGCTTGTCTGGCCTGGTGTGGTCGCTTTCTGAAACCGTCCCCAAAACGGGAACGTGGGTAATGGAGCGGTTTTGATGGTCACCGCGGTTTTGGGGATGGAGCGGAAAAAGTGGGGGGCTGCATCAATTGCTAACCAGCCTCCAAGATCTTGGGGACAGTTAGGTGCTCTATCCTCAATTTTTTGCCAAAGAACTGATACCATAGTCGCTAAATAAATATTGTTATTTGATAATAATTTCTGTTGGCAGTAAGTTTGAATGACAGAACGGCAGCAATTTTTTGTTAAATTTATCAAAATAGAAAAATTTTTGTGTTCATTATGGTTTTTTAGGTTTCAGTGACTGTTTTAGCTGTTTTAGGCGCGTTTTGCGGTAAAGGGCCGTCCATAAACGTCATCGTTCCAAAATCCCGATTTTTCGGACCCCTCCTCCCCCAAAATCGCCTTGCGTCATTTCTTGGGGGACCCCTCTGGAAGCTTTTCTGTATGAAGAAACGTTTGACAGAATCTGCATAAATCGAAAATAATGCAATTCAAGTGGCCTAAAATTCCGAAAAAAGCGACGTCATTTTTTGCTAACCCCCTCCCCCTCCTAGTGCGTCATCTATCGTCGCATTTCAGCAGACCCCTCTCCCCCTCTGGAATGACGTCGTTTATGGACGGCCCCTAATGTGTCCTTGAAAACCACCTGATAGCCGGCACAGTTGATGTAGTGGTTTAGGCCGCATAACCACTTTGCGTGATGTCATGCGCTCATCCTCTCAGAGCGGCAAGTTTCTTGTCGCAATGAGTTGGTTGATGGTGCAAAGCTCCACCCAGGCCACCAAAACCTGGTGACAGCGAGTAGGTAAAATGGGAACCAACTGGATCTGCCATAGCACCGAAGCCGCTCCAAAAAAGCATGCCACATTGGAGAAGATCTATGATGTCACAAGCTGTCTGAGAGACCAACTATGCAGGGAGCCCTCTGACATGTGGGGCACCGGCGGCCATCAGGAGCTGTCGGAATCATCGCATCAACATGCCGGCCGTCCTCCTGGTGACTGGTACCCAGCAGCATGGCAGTGAAAGAAGGGCAATGTCTGCGATGACGAATCACAGGGGTACCAAAATGGACCACATGTCTGATGTAGGCCCTAAGCCATCGGATCAGATCGGATCGGATCGGTGGTTCACCTGATATGTCTGTATAGCTAGGCAGTCAGCCACAGCTCTTTTATGTATGTGCGTAGCATAGGAGCGTATGGCGTGTGATACAATGTAGTGGCCCGCCACCCCACTGCATGTTAATTATGCTGCCAGTTTAGGTTCATCTGTGCAGCATGAGCCAGCGGGCTCCTTATCTATCGTTAGTGCGTGTGTGTAGCAAAACATGATGCGGCGGCCTATGATCTGCCACCTTATGTATTAGTCTGTACGGTGGTAAAACTTTGGTTGTACCTTCGGTTCTCTGCAAGGCTACACTAATTGCAAAGCACCGATAGATTACCACCTGGACCAAATTTGCGGCTAACCAAAAAAATTAATTTCTAATCAAAAAATGCCGTAAAACTAGTGTTCTGACGATATTCGATATCGATTCGATACTTATAGTTATGCAAGAACATCTGAAAATTTGAAAGAGCAAAGTGCTCTCGCTGCTTATCAGTCAAGCACTGACGCAATCAGCGATCTGATATCAATTAAGTAGAGAATAGTAGAAAAGTCTGATGTAGTGGTCCTTCTGAAGCCCTTCAGTGGAAAGGTTGACCTCCTCAGACCGATGCCCCACCCTCATTAGGCATAAATGAGCTCAGACAGAATAGCGTATTTGAACTTATCTTAACGACAAATAAGCCAAAAAAACCTTGACTTTAGTAAGAAGATCGGACTTCTTTGCTTACCATCCTTTCAACCACCAATAAACTGTGGAGCCCCTCTGGATTTGAAAATTGACCACCCCTCAGCCGAAATGCATGTCTGCTTTTGCCCTCCTGCTTCAAGTGTACTGAGGTGAGCAGCTCTTCAGTGTTGCTGCAGACATTTGAGAACCTAAGCATCGCTGTCTGCAAGCTGAAAATGCTGAGAAATTGATGTTTCTGAGAGCTATCATGTAGTGATGTAAAAGTATCTAATTTGAATTTCAATTCAATTACAAACAATTAAATTATGGGCTCAGTTCTTAATTTCAATTAAATTAAATTAAATTAATTGAAATAGTTTTCCATTATTTTCAATTACAATTATATTTTTAATTAAATTATGGAACCTTGAAAAATTTCAATTATGCGATTCTTTTCAATTATTTGAAAATTTGTGTATTTTTGCTGTTAAAAGACAGTGTCAGTGACCCAGAACTTCGAAAAAATGTCCATGTAAAAGCTTAGGGACAGCTGGGGCCGATTTCATAAAAGTTATGAGCTCATATTATGACAGATTTTCTATGATTCTATGAGAACACCGGTTTCATAAAGGTGAACTCATACTTTCATAAGTATGAGCTCATATCTCATAAATATGAGTCAAATCATCGAATTTATGAGGGCGCCTGTTTTAGAGATGTGCACGGGCCGGGCATGCCCGGCCCGGCCCGCGCCCGGCCCGCGCCCGTGGGCCGGGCCGGGCATGCCCGTCAAGGATTTTGGACGGGCCGGGCCGGGCACCGTTTTCAGGCCCCCCGGGCCGGGCCGGGCCCGATTTTGATGCCCGTCGGGCATGTATAAAGAACAGCAGAATACAAAAAAGAACACCTTGATCAGCTTAGCATTGCCCCAAATGAATTCAAAATACGCGCTATTCTACCGTATCGTATGCAGAATTATTTTAACAGTAATTTCAGCCTTGGTGCCGTTCATACACAAGCCCTTAACCCCACCTGCCGACCAACTTAATTTTAAGGCTCAATTTGGAGCTCAGGCTTAGATTCAAGTGCACACTTTGATTTATAGGGTTGAGCTTCTGCGTCTGGCTTTAGAAAGGGTGTCAGTCAACCACCCCCACTGCCCTGGATATGTAATGTACATTGTATGGTATTATACATTGTGTATCATTATTAATGACAAAATACCCCAAAATCCAATTCCTGGAAAGCAACCCAATACCAGTTCGCACTCTAATTAAAAGCAAGCATAAATTTGAAATTCGCTGTTTTAAAATGCCAATTTCCAAAGCTTAACATTAAATTTAGCTTTTAATCTGAAAATTCATGCCAACTTTTCAAAATTTAGTAAGACAAAGCAAAATTAACGGGCCGGACAGGGCCGGGCCGGATTTTGGGCGGGCCGGGCCGGGCCGGGCCCGATTTTGATGCCCGTCGGGCATGGCGGGCCGGGCATGCCTCACCTGATCGGCCCGCCGGGCCGGGCCGGGCCGGAAAAAAGGTGCCCGTGCACATCTCTAGCCTGTTTCATAAATGTTTTGCCTCATACTATGATTTTATGATTTATGACTGTGTGTTCCTAGCATTTTATGAGTGGGTAGGTGACTCATAAAATTTTGTTTTTCCAGTGTAAAGTTGTTCTATCTCAAAGAAATGCTCAAATAATGATTCGTCCAGCTACATTGAGAAAAAACCAAGATGAGCGGCCAAGGAGAAAACGTGTCTTTCGACCCAGCATAACTTTCACATTATCCTGAAGAGCCTGCAAAGTTCAAGGAATGTTTTCGGCTGTCGCAAGAAATTCTTAAAACCAGACATCGCCTGATCAACCAATTTCGGTAGTTGTACATGCTCTCATGCTGTACTGTACATGCTGCCTGTTTGAAGTTTGAACAAATTGTATTTGTTTTGTTTTGTTACAAATTCAGTTTTGTTAGTTCAGAGAAAGTTTTATAATGGAAGCAAATCAAACAAAAACAAACACGTTCAAATGCACACAAACAGTTATTGTGACTCGTAGAGATGAAGAACACGAGCGGACATTGCTAGACACCCCTAAATCCGTTTATGACTTGATGGTCCAGACCGGCGGACCTATGTATTCCTCTTCCTTCCGAAAATTTCGAGCGTCAGCTAGTAGGTTCGGTTTCCTCCAGGAACTGGCCGCTGATTTTTTGTTCACACTGAAACAGCTGAGTACGCAGTTTCTTATGTGACGCGATGCTAAATCGTACGAATACAAAGTGTACGTATGGGAATCAATCCACATCCATATCGAGTAAAAACCAATAGTCGATTTAAAAGGACAGGGAAATTTCAATTTCAAATTTGTTAAAGCCGATATTATTTCTCTTTTCCTACTTTTGCGAAAAGATTGTGGTCGTGCAGAAGCGTTCTACGTTTAAGTCTGTACGCACTATTGCACATACGTAACAGGTCAGCGTCAAAGAAGGAGGGGTTTGAAGTTTGAGCCCGGGTGGCCCGTATGGTCTTTCTTCTGCTGAGCTCAAATTTCGGGACTAAAAGTCGCTGAAAAATCGGTTAAAAGTGTAAAGCAGGCTAAAAACCACTAGAAACTGCTCTAGATAATTTTACATTTTGGGCTCTATGTAGATGGTTTTTAATGTAAGAAAACACTGAAATCTACCGAAAAAGACGAAGACTATCTAAACATCTAGGAGGTCTTGGGAATTTACCAGGCACCACAGATACATACGTAGTTGAGAATGTAGTAGTTTTTAGGACGGTTGTATTCCTGACATAAAGGGCCATCGATATAAACTTAGCTATTCTCGGAGGGGAGTGAGTTGGAGTACTTTCTATTGGGTTCTCTTATGTTGTAATCGTTTTAATTACAACACCTCCATCGAAATCGGAAGTGAACCCAACTCACAAAGCATCCCCTGCGTACACTACATACGACTGCAGAATAGTGAAAAACTCTGCTTCAAACGTGTTTAGCTTCAGGTTTTATATCGTATTCTGGGAAAAGTTTTCATTATCTATCGCTAAAAAGTTTTCAGGCTAGAACCCCTGGCATATTTGTGTACCAATATGGGCAATTTTGCTGGGGCAGGGTTACCGAAAACCGATAAGGATAAAGAAAACAAATTCTACAAGCAAAAAAATTAAAAGATGACGGCAAGCAACCTGATGACGTTCGGCAACGGCATGGCTGGTGGGACAGTAGGGGAGGCCTCCAACAGGGTCTATTTCCTGATCACAGGATGTTTGTCCGATGTAATCATGCTCGTTAGAGGCAGTGTTTTGGGCTTGCGGATCAGTGGCTTCTTGGCCCAGTCCTTCTACTTTTAGCAAAGCGGAGTCGAGGTATTTATTTGCAGCACAAGCTCGTCAACCTCTGCCAAATGCTATTCCTTCCCTCTCGATGCTTTGAGTCGCAATTTTCGCCCAATACAACGGTTTTCTCTGCGTTCTTTTGCGACCAGACATTTTTTCTACCAGAGTTTTCCACACGAATTCAAGGCCAAACTCATTTTTCTCTTCTTTGTTATTTATTCTTCTTTTTGCGACTCATAAAATCGGAATCATAAATATGAGGGTTGCGCAAAACATTGTGAAACCGACTTTATGAGGACTCATACTATGAGCTCATATTCTCATAACTCATAGAATCATAAATATGAACGTTTTATGAAATCGGCCCCTGGTTAGCCTGCTGTCCAACCAGGCGAGAAAATTTTAAAAAGTTTCCTTTCAAAAACGCATAAAATGGCATTCTGGGGCAATTTTACAGTTAGTTCAATATTATATTTCAGTACATAATATAAAGGTTTCCTTTCAGCATTTTTGAGCACATGACTTCCTGGGTGTTTATTTTGCAATATTTTGCACCTAGGTGGGACAAATCCTAAACATCAGTATGAAGTTAGAGGTAATCAAATTGAAAGTGTTAATGAAGTAAGGGATCTTGGTGTCCTGGTTGGACTGGACCATAACTCAAATTTGTGTTTTTCGAAACACTGTCTTAACGTTGCAAAAGAGGCTGCAGTAAAATCAAAATTGATATTTGCAGCTTTCTGTAGTAGAAATCCTGATTTTTTGCTTCAATTGTACAAAACATTCGTGCGTCCAAAATTAGAGTATGCCACCCCAGTCTGGAATCCTTTTAAAGTGAAGGATATTAGGGTTTTGGAGAGCGTCCAGAGGTCGTTTACACTGCGGCTGAACAAAAATGAAATGCAGGGTTTCTATATTCACCGACTTCGTAAATTTGACTTGGAGACTCTAGAAACGCGACGTATTATCATTGACTTACAGTACGTATACCGAATTGTGTACGGACTGAATGATTTGCGTTTTGAAGACTATTTTGAATGGGCTAAAACCATGCGTACAAGAGGTCATGATAAGAAACTGTATCTACCTGTGTTAAAGAAAAACCTCAACTGTAGAAAGTTCTCATTCGCAGTCAGAACCATCCGGCTATGGAATAATTTACCTAGTGAAGTTGTCAATTCAAATTCCCTTAGTCTATTTACAAAAAGAATTAGTAGCCTGCCTATGTTTGATCTAACTTCGGCAACATAAGACCATACGTGGTCGTCTGTATGCCGCGCCCAACATTTGTATTTCGTTCTTTTCTGTGTTTGGGCGAAATAAACTTACTTACTTACTTACTGGGTACCTTCGCAAAAAGGGGGGTGTCATCAACCCACCATACATCCAAAATTACTTTGACTTTTATGAACTACGAAATAAAAAGCAGAGCATTAAACATTACAAAACAAAGTGAGGTCAGTATAAGCCGGCACAGTTAGTGTAGTTGTTTAGGCCGCAAAGCCACTGTGCGCGTGGTCGTGCGTTCATCCACTCGGCGCAGCAAGTTTCTTGCCGCAAAGAGTTGGTGGTCGGCACAAAGCCCAATCCAGGCCACCAAAAGCTGATGACAGCGAGTATATAAATGGGAACCGACTGGAGCTGCCTAAGCACCTACAGCTACAATAGCAACCACACATGTGTTGGGACAAAGGGGAACGGGGACAGCTACCAATGAGACCCTCCCAACTGACATCGAGCATGTGTGCCTGCTAGTAGTGAAGGCAGCGAAGGAAGGGCAGGATGTGGGTGTGTGTGATGGCAGTGTGGCGTAACGCAGGGGCTTCGACGGCCCCGCCCGGATATAATTTATATCCATCCATCTAAGGTCAGTATTACGGTTGGACGCATATATACAATATGCAATATCAAACAATGCATATATGCACGGTTTTTGGCATGCATATATGCATATGCATGCAAAATTCCAATATGCAATAGTCATATGCAAATTGACCTTGATATCAAAATTTTGCATATTTTTAGTTTGCATATTTTTGTCAAAGGTGTCGCCGACTTTTCGTGCTGAATACTTATGTTCTGAAGAACGTTAAACGATTCAAATATTCTGTTGGCCATAAAAAAACCGCCTGGCCTTTTGGGGCCGTCATTAAACGACGTACGTCGTCCCAGAGGCGGGGAGGGGGGGTGGGCTGAAATGCGATGATAGACGACGCACCAAGAGGGGGAGGGGGTTAGCAAAAACTATGTCGCTTTTTTCAGAATTTTAGTGTGCTTCGATTGCATTATTTTCGATCTATGCACATTCTGTCAAATATTTCTACATACAGAAAAGTTTCCCAGAGTGGTTGAAGGGATCTATTCAATTCATTATACAGTATGGCAACAAGAAAAAATGACAATACTGCATGTACTGCACTTTTATCGGGGGGGGGGGGGTAACCCGAAAACAACGTCGCCTTAGGGGGAGGGGGTCCCCAGAAACGACGCAAGGCGATTCTGGGGGGAGGGGGTCCGAAAAATCGGGATTTTGGAACGACGTCGTTTATGGACGGCCCCTTTTCGAGTTTTTTTTAATAATTTCAAATGGCCGCCATCTGTCAATTTTCAACCGAATGAAAAGATTTTGGCACAATTATTACTTATTGTTAATAGTTTGTTTTGGCCAAATCCTAGCCTGCTAGCCTTCTATAGCCTCGAGTTGTTCCCATCCGAAATCAACAGATGGGAAAGATCCGATGAAGGGTTTGTGAGATATTTACGTTCAAAAATGACATCTGAAAATTCGGGCCAGTTCATTTCGGAAGGGCATAACTCTGGGCTATAGAAAGATAGCGGGCTAGGACTTGGCCAAAAACAAATTCTTAACAAATAATAATAATCATGCAAAAAATCTTTTCATTCGGTTGAAAATTGAAGGAATAGCGGCCATTTAAAATTATTTGAAAAACTCGAAAAATGGCCAGACGGTCTTTTTTGGCCAACACTGTAGTTGTTTTATCTATTTGGCGCGGCGAAATCCATAAAATACTCCTCCAAAAAGTACAAATTTCAAAGAGGGCTAGTTTGGCCGGCTAGTTCTGGTTTTGAGCTAAGCAAAAATGAAAGAGTTTGTTTAGCGAATTTGCGAATTTCTGCAAGCACGTCATTGCTGTAAAAGAGCCGGTTCTTCTAGGAATCGACTTTTGCTCCTTATCCTCCAGACAAATCTCAACTTTATGCCTCCGATTTGGCTAAAATTTTGTACTTTGGTATAATTTAACCTAAAAAGAGGTTTTATCACCTTCCCGGTCGTTTTTGTGAGACTCAATTTTTGGACCGAACCTCAGATCTTGGCTTATAACTCCGGAACCAGTGAACGTAGAAAGTTGCGGATTGCATATTTATAATCACATAAGCGGTCTCTTTCAAACGATGCCCTACATGACCAAATTCCAGACAAAAGGGTCAAATTTGACCCCCCCCAAAGGTATTGACCCCCACTATTTTATTTCATAAAAATGTAGCGCTATCTATTCACTTTTGATATCACAAAAAAATCGAGAAAAAATATACATCTAATTGAGTTTTTGGGCCTTGAAAGTTGTCAGGTCGAAAATTTGCCCAATAAAAGATTGCCTTGTAAAGAGCATATCTTTGTCAATTTTGAACCGAGTTCAGTGATTTTTTGCACACATATTGCACTGTGTCCCTGGCACATAGTACACAAATCTGACCTTGCTGGCTCTTGCTTGCAGTGTTGTGCCTAGCTCAAATTTCTAAAACTCGGTAAGTATTCAGTAAGTAAATCCAGATTTTTTGAAATTCGGTAAGTACGAGTAAGTAGTGGGTTTTTCAAAGAAAACCCGGTAAGTACTCAGTAAACAATTCAGTAAACTCGGTAAAACCTTCAAAATTCAGAAATATACAATTTATCTGAAAATGTTTACCTGATACAGTTTTTAGCTACTTGAATCCTTTTTCATTGCTGATTGATGAGTTTAAGATAATGTAGCTCGACTGTTCAGAATTTTAATCATGTTTTGTGTTATTTTACATTATTTATTGTGCTAATTGGCATGCATGGAAAGCCTTAAAATATGCACACTATACAAAGTGACTAGAGGATGTGGCTTTAGATGAAAGGCCTGGCCAATTTGGTAGGTGAAGATCTGTTCTAATTTTCGCCATTTCCTCACAGTTCATCAGGCTGATGCAAAAAGCGTCAATCAAAATATAGCTAATAGTAGTAGATATAATTACTGTTGTTATGTTTTACTTTAAATATAGTTTAATTATATTTACTTACCAAACAATTTATTTGTATTAGTAAACTTGTAAAAAATATAATTAAAATTATACTTCCAATTTACTTAATTGTCACTGAGCAACATGTCTATATTTTACAAATGCTAAACTCAATACGCTCTCATGCCTTTGCATTACTTTCGGCTAGCAGCTAATTGATTAGATTTATTCAGCTGTCATTAACAGGAGCCGAGGGTTCCCAGAATAGCAGCCAATCACAAGCAAGGCTACAGCCTCGCATCCAATCGGATGGACTGATGGATTGGATTGGCTGAGCGAAAGCAAGTGCGAAAGCTAAGCCCCGCCCACTAGCCAACCGAATCCTAGGCCACGCCCACTGCTCCAATCAGAGTCGTCGCTAGCTGCGCATGTCTATAATTAGATCATTGACTTGACTATATAAGGAAACCCACTGAGACACCTTCGGTCAGTGTTGGTCAGCATATCTCCTCCTGCGTCCCCAGAAGCTTGACTCCCACCTGCCAGTCAGCACCGGCCCCAGTGCACTGCCAGTCTTCCTCTCTCTCCTTCTGCCAGCTTGGGGCAACTCAGCCACGCAGGTCAGCGCGCGTCCATCCACTCATAGCTAGGCAGCGTGCCAAGGCCTTAATTCTATCCAACGCTTCCCATCTAGCCCTTATAGATATTGTATATGGTTTGTGATTTGGTAGTGAGTAGCTTGGTTAGGATCCATAATGTGTTTCTCATTCTCTTACATACACTCACACGCTACCCAATCATGACCTTATACCACGTGGTAGCAGCTCAAACTCTATCATAGGGCTCTTTTTTGTGGTTGACAGGGCGACTCCATCCCCTCTACATATCACGTTTTCCTTTTTTACTCTTGATTGTTGTTGGCGCTCATGTTGTCCCTATTCCGCTGCGGCTGCCGCTGCCGCAAGAAGCATCACTGTACTGTCCTATGAGAGGTTAAGTAATCTATTGTTCTGCTATTTTAAACGATTTCTTTCAAAAACGCTGACAGTTGGCTACTCTATTTATTAAATCATCTGTGCAAGTACGTTTTTCTCAGCTGACTAAAATTGCATTATTCAGGAATTCGCCACAAACTTTGTTATTTTGAAAGTAATGCTCAAGTAAGCTGAGCTGCAATTGTATTGCCAAGGCGAGATCTGTTGAAGCTGCAAATCAGATGTTAGATTTAGACACCAAATTGAACCAATCCTATTTTTTTAAAAACGCTTTTGAAATTCAAATTTTGTTTGCTGAAGCGGAGACTTGTTGGATTTTGCTACACCCACTTGAAACCTCGAACCTTACCTAGATACATCAACTTTGGACAGCAGTAATGAAGCCTTTCATTCAACAGGGCATTAAGATAATATTCTCCACAACCCAAATTAAGTATTTACTTTATCTGCCGCACCCTAAATATCTTATGCCACCAGTGCAAGTTTGAAGATAAATTACAAAAAGCCAAACATGCCAAAATTGATTTTGTATGGCAGCTAGAAGTCGCTAAGGAAATGAACCTTAAGCAACAAAGGCAATTTTCAACTACTGTAATTAACGTGTTTTAAACAAACAATTTCCGTTCTGTTTTAACCCATTCTAGCCCAACTCCGATTTCGACTGCAGAAAGCCTTGTAGATACCAAACCATTGCTTTCCAGTAAGATTCGTGTTGACTACAGTTTAGATAATCAACACAGAAACGTTCAATTTATCATTTCTTGCGTTAGTGTGACCCAGTAAAGTACTCCAAGTAGTCAAATATTGAAACGGACCCCTGACCTATCTCTTGTCAAGCCAAGAACGCCTACGGGAGGCTAAGACAACGATCAAAGTTGTCACTGAAGAGTAGTGTCTCCAAATGGAGCAACACAAACAGTGTAGCCATGGGCCTAAGAAAGGAACCATGTGACACAAAAGATGACCATGAGCCTAAGTTGGTGCGATTTCTCCCAGGTTGTTGTTGACTTGAAACCGCCTGCAACTCTCTAATGTGTTCTACAATATTTTTAATTGAAACAAGCCTGCTGTGGAGATACGTACATAACCAAGGCAATCATGTGCATCAATCAGTTCTGTTTTATCAGCACATGGCCAACAGTTGGGTAATATGGGTAATCCCGACTAGTGTCTGATAAATGGACAACCTTCAGTTATCACAACAGGCAAGTATTGGCCTGCATGAGCATAATTAATGCGACAAGCCAATTAGTCAATCAGTAGTAGCAACTTCAGCCAGCTATGCCATCTGAACCTGCCTGGGTAAAGCATCCATATTCTATTTGAATAATTCCCCTGGCAAAGAGTGAAGATGCCGCAAAAATGTGATGCAGCAGGAATAAATGCCACAAAATAGAGATGCCGCCTCGAAAATGGCGATGCCGCACGAAGCGATGCCGCTGAAAGCTATATGCCAGCGATGCCCCCAAATAGAGATGCCGCCGCGAAGAATTGCGATGCCGCAAGAAGCGATGCCGCTGAAAGCTAAATGCCAGCGATGCCCCCGATAGAGATGCCGCCGCGAAAAATAAGGCGATGCCACAGGAAGCGATGCCGCTGGAAGCTACTGTATGCCAGCGATGATGCCGCCGCAAAACGGCGATGCCACAGAAATCAAAGTTCTTGCCGTAATTACGGTGCAATTGGTAGTGCTTTGGAATGGATTGACTGGCCAACTGTGTTTGCCAACTGTATCACCACTGAGCAATTTTGGTCTAACTTTCTTGGAATTCTAAACCATTTGATTAACCTTTTCGTACCCAGTTCTGGACAGAACTTCAAAAATATACGATTTACTAAAAGATCTCATAAGCTATTTTTGCGGCAAAAACAGTTCCATCGGCGGTTCAAAATGTCTAACGGAGACAACTCTGATGCGCTTTATAGGAGTTGGAAATCTGCAGCTACAGATTTCAGACGTCACTGTGTGAAAGAAAAATTGGACAGGGAGCAAAGGGTTCTTTGCAATAGAAACGATAAAACTTTTTGGTCATATGTAAATCGCAGACTTACTTGCCGTCCCGTAATGCCTATTCTTAGAAACAATGGTAAAGAAATTGTTTCTAATACCGACAAGTGCTCAATTTTAAATCAGCAGTTTTCTTCTGTGTTTACTAGAGATGATGGTATTCCTCTGGACTTTGGCAGCAGAACTCTGGAAAAGCTTTCCTCGGTTCTGTTTACCCCTGATGCACTGTACTGTATATTGGAAGATATACAACCCAAACTGTCCGCTGGACCAGACGGAATACCAACAATCTTTCTAAAACGACTCTCACTCTATTTATGCGAGCCTTTGTGTACTATAATGCGAGTTTCAATGTCAACTGCTACCCTACCCAATGATTGGCTCACTGCCAATGTTACGCCCATTTATAAATCTGGAAACTCAAGTACGCCTGTTAACTATCGACCCATTAGCCTTACATGTACTGCATGTAGACTGATGGAGAAAGTAATCAAGGGCAGGATTCTTGAGTTTTTCTTAAATTCTTCTGTTATTTCTGAAACCCAGTTTGGTTTTCTTTCAGGTAGATCAACCGTTGCTCAGCTTCTTAGCTGCGTCAACGATTGGTCTATCTGTTTAGACAAGCAGACACCGGTGGATGTCATCTACCTGGATGTGGCTAAGGCGTTCGATACCGTAAGTCATCCTAAACTGCTGCAAAAATTAAAGGGTTATGGTATTTCTGGGGAACTTTTTGATTGGCTGCAGGCCTTCTTGAGCAATCGAAAGCAACGAGTACGTATTGAAGGATCAACTTCTGATTGGGCAAATGTACAATCTGGAGTTCCTCAGGGGTCGGTCTTGGGCCCGGTTCTATTCCTCATTTATATAAATGACCTTCCAGATGTTCTTAAATACTGCAAAATCAAGCTTTTTGCTGATGACTCTAAAATTTACTTTTCAGTCCCAACGTCAAATGATAATACAGCAGTGTTGGAAGATCTAACTGCGGTTTTCAATTGGGCTAAGGTAATGCAGTTGAACATTGCTCTGCACAAATCCTCAGTTCTCCATCTATACCCCCGTTTGAATGCAATGTATGATTACACCATCGATGGTGTAACCATACCCTCATCCAATTGTGTACGCGATTTGGGTGTTTTTGTTACTCCAGATTTAAAATTTTCCACCCATTGCAACGTTATTGCTAAAAAAGCACGTACAGTTGCTAACTTAATTTTGTCTTCCTTTGTGACTAAAGACCCCGATTTTCTTATCAAGATGTTTAAAACCTTTGTGCGTCCAAAATTAGAGTACGCCACTCAAGTATGGTCCCCATATTTGGTAAAAGACGTCCAAACTATTGAATCAGTTCAAAGATTTTTTACTTCCAGAATTCCTGGATTCAGTGCACTCCCGTATGAAGCTCGATTAATAGCAACAGGGCTTCAGTACTTGGATATCCGACGGATACAAGCAGATCTTGTATTCGTTTATAAGCTTTTACATGGCCAAATCGACTTACCCTTTGACCAATTTTTCTCTATCTGTCCTGCAAGTTCTACTCGTAGTCATGCATTTCAACTTTCGGTTCCGACCGCACGAACCAATGTTAGACAGTACTCATTTGCATCTAGAGTTGTGCCGATATGGAACAGTCTCCCTAGCAGTGTGATACACTCTCCTTCTGCAACATGCTTTAAAGAGGCAGTCAGTCACCTAAATTTATCGCGTTTTACTAACCGATAGGGCTGAGTTATAAAACAGCCTTGTGCTAACTCAGTCCTTCTTCCCTCGTTATTATGATCTGCTCTGTAGAGTATTTGTGATACTGTATGTATACTGTGCATTGTCTGGGAAGTAAACTTCTTCTTCTTCTTCAATTGATGTCCATGTGCTGGGAGAGGCCCAGTTGCAGAATTTCTGATTTGATAGTGCTTACAAATTTGCAAATGTTTCAGTATCTCACAGTTGATATATTTTTATGAACAATTTTTCTGACTCTGGTACCAAAGGCCTTGATTGGCGTCAATGCTCTGATTTAAATAGTTGTAAGACAAAGCTGAGGTCAGCATCCATTTTGGTGAACAAACGTACGTATGCATACGATTTTTATCCCAGTTTGCCATGCCTTCGTTTTTTTTTCCAAACCCGGTCCCACCAACTTAGCCAAGCACCTACAGAAAGTTTAGTCTGATCAACTAAATTTTCTGAAAGTTTAGCCTGATCAACTAAACTTTCGGCTGTCTACATTTTCAAGCAACTTGGTTAACCCATATTTTTTACCATGTCCCACACCTTGAAGGCATGCAAATATTTTGTTTTACTTGTGGACTTTGGAGAGGCACAAGAAAATCAGAGCTCAGTCATTCATTGAGAATTTGAAACGGCCGATATGTTGTTGTATAGTATTGCATGCGGCATTCAACAAATTTTATAGGAACTGCAGATGGCTTGCATGACAGTTGAAATTAAAGCGGCACTAACTTATTTTTTACAGGAATCTGAGTATAACATGCACACAAAATTGAAACTGAAGTGAAACTCAACGTTTTGTAAAGTTTTTTTTAGCAACTAAGCACCTGCAAGCAAACGCGAGATTAAAAAATTGGAAAATGCTGTTGTCTTTCTTTCTTTCTTTCAGCACCCACCAGTACTGCATTCAGACCTACTGAACCAAAAGGCTTCGTTATACAGAAAATGTAGCTTGTCATGGAAAATGACAGATTACCTATTCCCATCTTGTTTCTGGTCCTCTTTGAGAAACTATATGAAGGCATGTACCATGATAACTTTAAACGGGTCTAATGAATATTTAAACAAATGCTGTAATTTTTTGTATTACCTACTCTCTTTAATCTTGTTACACCTCCTTTCACATTAGCATACCACATCAGCTTCGAGCTATACTTCTTGGGACAAAATTATTACTTCATTTTCTTCTACCAGTAATTCCTTCCATACTGTTTGGTTAGGCACTCTCTCTTGATTGCACATTTTTTTCAGTAATGGTAAATTGCATTTTGCTCACTGTTGTGGCTTGAGTGGCAGGCTGTCTCAACAAATGCGGTTTATCGGCAAGGTACCGCACGGCAACAATAATTAACAGACAGGACTAGCAACAATGACTGGCCGGGAGTGGATCGGTATCGGGTCGTGCCAGTCATAGCAGACATCTTAGATAACCGAGGGGTGACACCTCTATAAAACACCATAGTATGTAAATACTTGAATCACACCTGAAACGCGTACGTGCAATCATACAATACATACGTTGTATGTATACTCACTCACACGACACCACCCCCCTCCTCCAGAGAAGAGGCAGTGCACCGACAGAACAGAACTAGACAGAGCGACGATATCAGATATCATAAATTAGTCTTCTGGGAGGCTGAATGTCCTGCCGGTTTCTAAGGTTGTATCGCCGCTGCGGAGGTGTGAAGTACGGTGTTCCTGGCTGAGGAGCTGGCTGTTGTGGAGGCCCTTGAGCCCGTGGCATTCGTCCTCCAGCCGCTTCATCCTCAAATGCTGACTGAATGTCATCTTCCTCTGTGGTTGGCGCAGTGTAGTGTCTTTTGCAGCGCCTTGCATTGACAATCTGCCCATCTTCCAACCGATAGGTCCAGTAGCCCAAGACCTCCGTGACCATCAGTGGCTTGGTGTATGGCGTTTGACCCTTGCGCACTTGCACAGCCGGTCGTTTCACGCGCACCTTCTCCCCCTTCCGATAAGGACCAGGGTATCGGAGTTTGCCAATGAGCTTGCGATCAATGGGAGTGTCTGGCTTTGGACGAGTTGTCTTGGTAGGAGTGACAGCATCTTGTGATGGTGGCAGTGTTGCGAACTGGAATGGTAGTCGAGCCTGACGGTTGAACATCAGCTCTGCTGGACTCTTGCCTTGACCCAGTGGGGTAGCACGATAACTGCCCAAAAAATCGCAGGTGACTGTGTCCCATTGCTGTCGAGTAGGGTCTGCAGGCAGAGTCTCGATGATGCCCTTGAGTGTGCCATTGAATCGTTCTACCAGTCCATTCCGTTCAGGACTGTAGGGCGTGATTCTCATGTGGCGAATTCCACGACTGGCTAGGTAGTTGACAAACTCGTAGCTGGTGAATTGAGGACCGTTGTCACTCAAAATCTGCGAAGGGTGTCCATAGCGAGCGAACACGTCCTTGAGCCAGTTGATAATGGTGGAACTAGTGATGTCCTCAGTCCACAGTGTCTCAGGGAAGCTGGACATGTAATCGATGAGCACAACGCAGTATCCACGGCCGTTGGGTGCATTGGCAAACCGACCAGTGATGTCGATAGCCAGCTCAGTCCAAGGAGTTGTAGGTCTTGGTCGCTCCTGAACTGGTTGCTTGACACGTGGGGTGGACTTGGAACTTTGCTCACAAGGTTGACACAGCTTGACCGTCTGAGTGGCTTGTGAATCGATTCCCGGCCACCAGTAAGTTGTTCTGAGCAATCGCTTCATCCTGTCAATCCCAGGGTGACCCTTGTGCGCAAGATGCAAAATCGTTTGCCACATCGCCTGAGGAGCCACAATTCTGCCTTCTCTGGTGACACAACCATCCTCCACAGAGAGGGTGTCCCAGACTGACTTGTAGGGTTGTATTGACAATGGCAATTGCTTCTTTGGTGTTTCAGCCTTCAGGTGCTTGATGACTAACTGCAGAGACATATCTCGAGCAGTTGTCTGTTGTAGGCAGCGCCAGGTCGGTCCCTTTGGTGTTTCTGCCACAGCGTGAAGTGCACGCACATATGGGTCAGGCACACCCACATGCTGATGGAGAGCTTGGCCTGCGCATGCCGAGTAACCAACTCTGCAAGGAAACGTCAGAACGTCCTTGGCATTGCGCAACCTGCAGTTTGACTCAGGAATCCTGCTGAGTGCATCAGCAACAACGTTTGCTTTTCCAGGTGTGTGCTGCACTGTGTAGTTGAACACACTGAGTCGCTCAAACCACCTCTCGAACTTGCCACTCTTGCGACCAGTTCCATACTGCTTCAGAAGGGAAGTGAGTGCTTGGTGGTCTGTTCTGAGCGTGAAGTGACGGCCCAACAGGAACTTTTCCCAGTACTCTGTGAAGTACACTGCAGCTAGTGCCTCTCGCTCACTGGCAGAGTAGTTCCGTTGGCGCTCATCCAAGGTATGGCTGCCATAGGCCACTGGTCTCTCAGTGCCATCTGGTTGTATCTGACTCAGAGCGGCGCCAATACCACAATCGCTTGCATCTGTAGTGAGGATCGTCTTCCTGTTGGGATCAAACAGGGCCAATCGTAGATCCTTGGACACAACTTGCTTGAGACTGTCGAAAGCCTTCTGCTGTTGAGTGCCCCACATGAACTTCACGTACTGCTGGTTCATCTTGCCCGTTTTGCTCTTGGCCTTTCTTGTGAGAGCTCGCAGCGGTTCCGCCATCTGGTGGAGAGCTGGAATGTACTCTGACTGGTAATTCAGCATCCCCAGAAATCGTTGCACTTCCTTGGTGTTCTTTGGCACAGGAAAGTCGATGATTGGCTGTAGGTTCTCCCTAGCAGGCTTGATCTTTCCATGTGACACAATGCGACCCAGAAACTTGATTTCAGGCTGGCCAAATCTGCATTTCTTCAGATTGAGTCGAAGGTTGGCTCGATGCAGTTGATCCAACACTTGCATGAGAATCTGGTCGTGAGTCTGCTTGTCTGGTGCATTGATGATGATATCATCGACATAGGGAGTGCACCCAGGTATGTCTTGAAGAAGCTCGAAGATGAACTTCTGTGCCACAGCCCCAGCATCACAGAGTCCCATGGGCAACCTGTCGTACTGAAACAGGCCCAGAGGAGTGATGGTAGCAGTCAACGACTTGCTGTCCTCATGTAGTTCGATGTTCTGGTAGAACTTGACCAGATCCAAGCTGGAGAAAATCTTGGATTTCGCGAGGTGCTGGTGAACATCTCTGATGTTTGGAAGTGGGAACCTCACTGGCTTCACAAACTTGTTGAGGCATGTGAAATCGGTGGTCACTCGAACTGAACCATCTGGCTTGTCTGCAGCAACCATTGGGTTGACACAAGTGGCCCGATCAACCTTGGTCCAGATGCCCAGGTCAGCCAATTCTTGAATTGCCTTGAGTGTCCCCTCCTGTCTGTAGATTGGAATGGATCGAAGCTTGCACTCATATGGCTGCATGCTGGGTTCCAACTCAATTCGATGCTTGAGATTGGGAATGAGACCCATTCCTGGACTCAGAAGACTAGGGAACTGCTTAGCAATGAGCTTGTGGTAGTCCCTCTGCGATCCAGCGTCTGCTCCTGCCCCTTCCACACCGGGTGAGGGTTGTTGATGTGTCATCTGTTCCTTCACAGTGCAAACAGTGAGATTCTGACCAGAGAGTTGCAGGTTCAGAGCCTGGATGCAGTCCTTACCTAGCACAGCGCTACACTGAGCTGGCAAGATGTAGAATTTGGCTTCTGTTGATCGGCCATTGAAGGTGATTTTACAAGGGAACACCCGCATAGTGCCCTTGATAGTGGTGCAGTCAAAGTTGCGAAGCTGGCAGTCGGTAGGTGTAGACTCCAAGCCCGGGAAGAGATCCCTGACCATTGGCTCTGGCAGTCCTGAGATGTCGGCTTGACTGTCCACAGCACAGGTGACCGTCCTGGGTGGTTGGCTAGGCGGTTTGACTTGCACTACCAACCGAAAATCCTGTTGCTGTACAGCACCAACTCTGATACCCCCAACTGACTTGGTTGAAACAGGACTCTGACGGGTTCTCTGCCGACAGACTGACTCAAAATGGCCCATCTTGCCACAGTGGTTGCAGGTCTTGTCCTTTGCCGGACACTGCTTCCACGTTTGGTGCCTGTTTCTGCCACAGTAGCTGCATTTTGATCCCTGCTGTGACTGCTTGTTCTGACCACTACCCCACATCTTCTTCTTTCCACTTTGCGTTGGCTTCTGTTTGTTGACTGCGGCAACAGTGGAGTTGACTGGTTTTGCGGTCTCCTCGATGGCTGCTTGATCGGCTTTGGCAGTTTCAGCTGCCTGGAGAAGGTTGAAAAATTCATCCAGGTCTGGTTCCGGTTTGGCTAACAGCTGTTCCTGTAGTGGCTTGTAGGTAGGCCCAATTGCACACATGAGTTGAAGTGCCAAAAAGTAGTTGCCGTTCTTGTTCTCCAGACTGCACTGTTGTAGCGATCGTCTGAGGCGACACAACAGTTCGTTGGCTGTTTCCCCGGGGTAATGTTGGATGGATGTGAAATCCTTGTACGCCCGAACTGTCGATCGTTTGGTTTGGAACAGCTTGGTCAGCTCAGCTCGGTAGTGCTGGTGTGGTGTAGTAGCCCTATCCATGGTGACAGTGTCCCTGAAGCGCCGTATGGCCTCAGGTCCCAGTCGGCTGGTGATTGCTGAGTTTTTAGCATGGTCGGACATCTGCTGATTCAGCCTCATCTCCTGTTGTTCCACCCACAGGTCCATTTCGAAAATGAAGTCCTCCCACGATCGTGTTGGCTCTGAATGGCCGGCTGGCCAAAACGGTTGTAGATCTGGGATGCTCCATCCTCGCCGGTTGTCTGCAGTCGGGACACCATTGTGTCCTACTGCTAGCTGCTCATCCGCCATCTGGCACGTGTCCACAACCAATAATGCACGGTGCGTTGGTGTGACGCTGCTACTCTTCTGGCCGGAACGAAGATGCGAAGACGGTACTCAAACTCGCGACCGAGATGAGTCGTCTTTTTTCTGCCACCGAAAAAAAACGCGTTGCCCTCTGGTATGAGTGTGAATTGACCGCCGGTGGAGAGTGACTCGACCGTCTGATTGTTGCCGTTAACACTGAGTCGAATTGACACCGATCGTCTGCCAATGTTGTGGCTTGAGTGGCAGGCTGTCTCAACAAATGCGGTTTATCGGCAAGGTACCGCACGGCAACAATAATTAACAGACAGGACTAGCAACAATGACTGGCCGGGAGTGGATCGGTATCGGGTTGTGCCAGTCATAGCAGACATCTAATATAACCGAGGGGTGACACCTCTATAAAACACCATAGTATGTAAATACTTGAATCACACCTGAAACGCGTACGTGCAATCATACAATACATACGTTGTATGTATACTCACTCACACGACACTCACTACATCCCTGCTTTCCTTGCTTTTGCTTAGTTCACCCTCAAGATATAGAAAATATGAAAGGTGACCAAGTTTAGCTTGTTAGTCTAATTTACATGATAATTTCCTTGTTTTATAAAAAATTCTGAACTACTCGGGAAGCTAAGCTCCTTCTAACAGCGTCAGCGCAAGTTAGGTGGCCAAAGTAACAGCTTTATGAGCAACAGCGAATGCAAGAGACTGACCAAAGACAATTGAGCATATCAGTAACTTCACAGTTAGGACGACATACACTGCCATATGCTTGAATTTACATAAAACATATTAGGGGCGTTATCATAAATTACACTGTACTGTACGTTACACTGTACTATTATCGACACTCCTCCTTGATAACGCAGCAACTACCTTACATAAACTATGGACACCAGAACTAGAAGACGAATCAAGAAGTGAATTATTGAATCTGGAAATAAGACCAATTAGTTACTGAAAGCAAAGCATGATACTATAACATGAATCACATAGAAAAGCGATCAGAAAAACGAAGACATTATTTTGCAGATAATTCATTCATTACACAACAGTATCACTAAGAACACAGAACAAATAAGGCACAGAAACGAGTAAAATAAGTTAGCTTTTCTTAAAAGCCCCCAAGCCCACCTCCCTGACGAAACGTTGAAAGGTGAGATGTGGCAGAGGTTTGGTTAGTGGATCAGCCAGCTGCTGATCGGTGGGTATGTACGTCACGTCCAAGTAACCAGCAGACACATAGCTTTGCACAAAACGAACCTTCACGTCGATGTGCTTGGTCCGCTGGTGGGACAACGGGTTCAAGGCCAAGGCAGCTGCCGATTTGTTGTCCTCATAGACAGGGGTTGGCTCAGGGATGTGAGGTGGGAAAAAAACACCGAAAAAACTGATTTTTTCCGAAAAAAAACCGGTTTTTTTCCTAAGGGTCGGAAAAAAACATAAATCGCGGAAAAAAACTCAAGCTAAAAATAGCTAATTTAGGTCATTTTTCGTTTAAAAAATGGACTTTTGCTATGTATAATAGGCCATACTGACTCAAAACTGTTAGAAAAACAACAAAAAAGACCAAATTTGGCATGAAAAATCAAAAATGCAAACTGCTGTAAGAAAATTTGCATATAGCGTTATTTATGGAACCTGTCAGGCACTGTTTCATGCCTGTTTCGTGATTTATATCAATGTAACACGTGTATTTCTGGTCTGAAAAGAGTGAAGAAGGCGCTAGAAAGCGTTAGGAATCACAAAACCAGTCTAGGATACTCAGAAATTGGGCTGGAGTTTTTTTCCGCGATTTAGGAAAAAAACCGAAAAAAAACAGGAAAAAAACAGGCCGAGGTTTTTTTCGGAAAAATATACAACCCTGGGTTGGCTTGAGTTGAGGATGACCAACATCGGAAAGAAGAACTCGAAGCCACCAAACTTCACAAGCTGCCTCAGAGAGAGCAATGAATTCCGATTCGGTCATGGATTTTGCTACTAAGTCTTGGCGACGGCTGGTCCAGGAAATAGGAGCTCCTGCCATCATCGACAAGTAGCCAGATGTGGATTTTCTGGTGGTCGGGTCGCCAGCCCAATCTGAATCCACAAAAACGGTAAGTTGAGGACTACCAGAACGTCTGAAAGTGAGACCCAAATCCAACATTCCTTTCAGGTAACGAAACACGCGCTTCACTGCTTGATGGTGTGCACTGGATGGAGAGGAACTGTACTGCGCAAGCTTGTGTACTGCAAAAGTGAGATCTGGCCTGGATGCAATGGACAGGTACATGAGCGATCCTATCATTGACTGATACAGCTTTTGATCTACAGTTTGCGCTCCTGGCTCGCTTGTAAGTAGCTCAGTTCCCACACTCATAGGCTGCTTGACTGCGTTTGCGTCTGCCATAAAAAACCGCTCCAAAACTTTGCGAGCAAAAGCAGGCTGCCCCATCCAAACTTCATCTCCTTGCTGTAGTATTTGTACACCCAAAAAGTAGCGAATGGGACCCAGGTCCTTGATTTTAAAGCGCGCTGCCACTAACTTCTTGATGTGCGCAAGTGCTTGCGTATTTGAACTTGCCACTACCAAGTCGTCAATGTAGACCCCAATCAACACTTGTGCGCCGTCGACTTTGCCTGTGTAGATGCACCTATCGCCTGTTGTTTGTTTGAATTGTAGGTCTGTAAGAGCATCGTGCAGTGCTGAGTTCCAACAACGCGGGCTCTGGCATAATCCGTACAGACTGCGTTTGAGGCGACATACGTAGTCAGGGTGCGTTTTGTTCTGGAACCCCTCAGGCTGTTCCATAAAGACCTCCTCTTCGAGAACGCCGTTAAGAAATGCTGTTTCAAGGCAAAATAGGCGTTTTTTGGCCTTTGTTCGGGGGACCCCCCCCCCCCCCCCGAGGTCTCAACCCCCCTACCCCCCTCCGGATTTTTCCGGCCCATGTATGGCCCCATCTGATGCTCACATGATGTCCACTACCTTTCGCGATCATCACGTCCGACTTCTGCAAGAGCAACTACAGCGTGACATCGAGCAGCAACAGCAATGGTGGATCGAACAACAGCAACGTGATCGAGAGTGGCAGATCAAACAGCAACGATTGCAGATCGAACAACAGCAGCGTTGGGAGATCGCACAGCAACGACTGCAGCTCAAACATCAGCGCACCGATCGTCTGATCGCTCAGTACCTGTCTTGACCCCTGGCAGATCGTATGAAAGAGGAAGCGGCTTTGCTTTCTGGCACTTTGGGTGTCCAAGTCGGCTCATTAAACACTCCCTTCACTGGGTTAATGGTTGATCCTCTGTTCAGTGGGCATTCTCGTTCAACTAAAGCGGTTTTTTCGTGCACAGACGCTCCTAAAGATGATCAAGTCATAGCAAAGAGAGTCAATGAGAAGACAGAAGTGAAGAAAGAAGTAAAGGACGACGCGCGGTTAGTTGTTGGAGCTCCAGCTGTTCTTTGTTTGGCGGAAAGCCATCTTCATTCTGTTTCTATTGGTATCGTGCACAAAGCACCTTCTCTCAGTTCGTTTTCTGGGGCACACGCGGACGAACCCGACGATGTGGCCTCTGCCAACACTACAGATTCGGCTATGTTTCTGGGTACCCGTCAGGACGTCCAAGATGATTCAGTTGTGGCTAGCTCAGTTTGCTCAGTGAGGGACGGCCCTGTTCTTTTGGAAGTTTTTGGTTTGGAGAAAGAAGATATTTTGCCGTCTGCAGAACCGGCGTTTCCTGATCGAGTTTATTCCTCTCCATATGTTTCTGGTGTTCAGATGTTTTCTTTTGGTGATTCTGTGTTCTTTGATATGGCTGGAAGAGAGAAAGGAAAGAGAAGAAAGAGGATGAGGAGAACGAAGAAAGAAGAAGGAGAAGAGAAAGATAAAGAGAAAGAGGAAGAAAAGGAAGATGAGAAAGGAAGAAGAAAGATGTTTTGGGTAGAAGGAGAAAAGATGATGAGGAAAAGGAAAGTGAAGAGAAAGAAAGTGCTGAGAAGTAAGAGAGTATTGAGAAGTAAGAGGATGAGAAGAAAAAGGATGATTTGGAGTAAAGTGATGGGAAGAAAAGTGATGATGAGGAGCAAGAGGAGGAAAAGGGTCAAGAGAAGAAAGAGAAAGATGAAAGTGAGAGGAAGAAGAAAGGCAATGAGAAGAAGAGGACAGAGGTGGAGAAGAATGGCAATTCGCTTGAGTTCGCTGTCCAGGAGTGGCAAGTCTGCTTCACCGTTGACAAGTCGTCAGATCAAGGTAAAGGCGCAGAAAGGCTGCAGCGTGGCGCGCAAGAGATCGGATCAATGTGGTGTCAGTGCAGGGCAGCTTGCTACTGAAGATGCCGAGTCAACAGAGGCGGTGCAGCTCCCATAGTTCGTCTCTCCGATTGTCAGGCACAGCGGCAGCCAGTCGACACTCATTGAAAGGGGAGTGATGAAGAGTTTGATAGTTTGAGTGAGTTTTTGTAATATCGTGTAATCGAGTGGTTGTGTGCGTGCGTCCGAGAGTGTGTGTGTTGTTGTGTTGTAAACCAAACTACTAGTAAAGACCTCCATTCTCTTCAGGTACTAGCACCAAAAGGCGGCCAAAACCCAAATGCCACCACAATACAACAAGGTTGGCCAGACCAAACTAGGACGAGTAAGTAGATATGTACAGTAGGGATAGGGAATTGGGTACTGACTAGAGATATCGTTGCTCAAATACCACAAAGGCGACATTTATGCATTAGAGAAGATCGGGGTACGCAGCAAGCAACAATGTCAAGACAAGGGCGCGAAGTTAGAGAGTAGGAAAGCTGTCTATCCACTGTCCGAAAGAAGCTACAAATGCTGATACCAAAAAATAACACCAAGAATGCTCCACTCGGCGTCAGGCTCGGCCGCAGTCAGCTGAGGAACCATGGGCATGGGATGGGGTGCAACTGAATCGCCGAAACACTAACATGGACGGCATTCTGCATTCATTAACTTTGAATTTCCTGTACTGATTTTAGTAATCAGCAAGCAGCGATGTCTCAAAGTTATATCAGTGTGTGCGTGAAATTGGCCAGTCGTGAACAAGGTCATTTTGAAGAGTGCAAAAAGAAGATGACATATCTACTCCGCTAAAATTCTTTGAATGGCAACTACTGTACGTATATTTGGAAATAATTTTTTGAAAAGAAGAAGAAAGTGGAGTGGGGTGCATAGAAAATAATCAAGTTAGGGGCCGTCCATAAACTATGATGTTAAAAAATTCAGAATTTTGCACCCCCACCCCCCTCCGGACTTCGCGGATGCGTTTCCGCGATTTAGTTGCAGCACATGGTCGCTCAGCTGACTGTCTTAGGTTACGATCTTACTATTTGTGTCAATCCTGGGGTTTAACCACACAAAACTAAACAGTACAACATGTACATACTGAGCAGATCAGCTTTAAAACCAGGAAATTCAGTAGGAACACGTCGGATTTTGCCGAAATAAATGTTAAATTCGAAATCAGCAGCATAAATTTACCCTACACAAGAAGTTTCATGCAAATACAAGAAAAAAATTTTTTGCCCCTGCCTATCAGGGCCAATTTCGAAGGAACGGCCCCCTAGCATTCTGGTGATTTTTTGTGTGTATGTTGGCAATTCAGTTGCCTATGATATATAAAAAATCCAGCTTTGGCTCGCCACTATAATGTAATCAAATTAGGCTAAACGTTATCGCAGGTCAGGCAAAAATTTAGTGTCAAACCGCGTTTTTCGCCCAAAACGGCGGTACGGAGTGTCAAAACCGCATTCTAGATACCAGTTTTAGAATCTACACGTTCCGCTGAATCGATTGGTGTATGAATCTTCATTGTCAGACAAAATATGACCAAGCTATGAGGTTTTTAAGTAAGAGCTCGAAATCGGGAATTTTCGCTCGACAAGGGGTACTTTGGCGGGACCCCCCGGGGTACCCACTGGGCCGATCGAGCTCAAACTTGGTGCATCACGGTTTTTCATCATCTGTCACCAAGATATGCAGGAATTATTGAAATCCGTGAGATGACCCAGACCAATTTGGGGAGGCTCCCTTATGAGAAAGTCGATTCTCTCAGAAATTGCATCTTAAATGTTATTTTTATGCAGATTTAATAGAAACCCAAACAGACAAGTAAAAAGTTATACTAATAATAATAAAGTCAAAGAAAATTCAACCCCCCTTTCTATCAACTTTGAATTCAGAGTATGGTTTTCATCAGCTGTGCATGATCTTCAGTAAGTTTTAAATTGCATTATTTAGAAATTTCTGGCAGACACCTAAAGATATATAGAAAATTGTGATCATACCCTTCATAGCACATGCTACATACTTTGCTTTCTTATTGCTTGATTAATTTTTTTCTCAGAAGAAATCTCAATCCACAAAAAAATTTTTTGGGAGTTTAGCTGATGAACCAATGTATCCTGTAAAATTGCAATTATTTTTGAAAGTCATCTTACAGAGATTAAAAAACAATAATAAAAGATAGCAAAGAAATAAATAATTGTCATCTGATGTTTTGCACTCTTGAAAAGGAAATGAATTTATTCTATAGCTTAAATTTTTTTGCCTCAAATTTCAGAACTGAACTATGAATTGCTGCTACACTAGTAGTTTTGGATTAACACTAGCATAAATTTTCCAGTTCAAACAGCCTTTTCACGGTCACTCATTCGCTGACAGATTAGTCGTTGCATCACTCATGTTTTAACATATCGATTATTTATTTTACGTACCTTATGGTATCGCAAACTTGGTATCCTACATAAATCTGCAATAGTTTTACCTCAAAACATTTTTACGTTCTGCTTCATGCTAAAGTCATTGTCTTACTCTTGCTTACGTTTAATAAAGTTTTAAAAACAGCGACAAATTCTGATTTGCAAAAAAAAACAAGATGCCTGGTCTAGACAAAGCTAATTCTATCTAAAAAAAAAGTTCTATATGAACTGTCCTTTCACTCCTGGAAGCTGAATTTTGCAACCAAGCTATACTTCTTGAGAAATCACTTGTGTATTATAACTGTTTGGACTATTTTTGAAATGTTTTACTAAAAAGCTAATTTCATTCCAAAACAAAACTGAAAACATTGAACTTGGTTATCTGTCCTTTTGTAAATATGGATCAACCCGACTGCATATGGTACCCTCCAACCATATCGTTACTCTAAAATTGTATATTGTATTTCATTTATTTATTATTTATATTTAAGACCAAACATTCCCCGGCACTTAGCCATACTTCTTGGATGACAACTCACTTTTGTATTGTTCATATGTACATATAATACTTGGACTGTAATGGAAATGGCACACACTGCCTCGATCATTTATGTAACAGCTCTATGCAGCACAGACAAAACTCTGTCGCTTAACTTCATTGCCCCTGAAACTCAAACTCAAACAACTCCTCTACACTTATTGTATTTTATGTACTGCTTCAAACCTAAAGTACATGTCTATATTTAATGTGGCAAGCTGAGGACAGCTTGCTTTTGTAAGAATGGAGATGTTATGGAGCTCATCTCTCATGTCTCTCATAAAGCATGTCTATATTTTACAAATGCTAAACTCAATACGCTCTCATGCCTTTGCATTGCTTTCGGCTAGCAGCTAATTGATTAGATTTATTCAGCTGTCATTAACAGGAGCCGAGGGTTCCCAGAATAGCAGCCAATCACAAGCAAGGCTACAGCCTTGCATCCAATTGGATGGACTGATGGATTGGATTGGCTGAGCGAAAGCAAGTGCAAAAGCTAAGCCCCGCCCACTAGCCAACCGAATCCTAGGCCACGCCCACTGCTCCAATCAGAGTCGTCGCTAGCTGCGCATGTCTATAATTAGATCATTGACTTGACTATATAAGGAAACCCACTGAGACACCTTCGGTCAGTGTTGGTCAGCATATCTCCTCCTGCGTCCCCAGAAGCTTGACTCCCACCTGCCAGTCAGCACCGGCCCCAGTGCACTGCCAGTCTTCCTCTCTCTCCTTCTGCCAGCTTGGGGCAACTCAGCCACGCAGGTCAGCGCGCGTCCATCCACTCATAGCTAGGCAGCGTGCCAAGGCCTTAATTCTATCCAACGCTTCCCATCTAGCCCTTATAGATATTGTATATGGTTTGTGATTTGGTAGTGAGTAGCTTGGTTAGGATCCATAATGTGTTTCTCATTCTCTTACATACACTCACACGCTACCCAATCACAACCATATACCACAGGATTTTCAGGAATCGGTTCGGTATGGGTAGGTATTTTTCGGCATACCCAGGAATCGGTTCGGTATGGGTAGGTATTCGCAAAAATACCGGTATACCGGTATTTATTCGGTATTTGCTGAAAATGTTTCACAAAGTCAAAACACTGAATTTCCCATTTACATGGCCATGGATTTAGTCATTTCCAAGGTTAGAGGCTAGAAAACCAATCAAAAGCAATGGGGTTTACAGTTTTTAGGAATCTTTGAGATTATTTTTTAGTTTTACTGGAGTGAAAATTGCTTCTATAAATAATTTTGGCAGAGAGAAATGCTTCCATTGTACTGCTAGCTAGTAAGGTCTGCTAGTGTACAGTATATGGAGATCTGAGGAACAGTGATAAAATGCAGGGCTATTTTGTTGATTGTGAATGTACTGTACATCAAGTACACAGAGACTTGATTATTAAGGAGCAGTGTGAAATTAAGCCAAAACTAGATCAACGCTTACTATGACAAAGCAAGTTTGGGACAGGGAGTTGTTCTTGTTGTAACATTTTGTCTTTTCGGACTAGGAGTAACCAACTGCTATAGAGCAGGAAGAGACGCAAGGTCCGGCAGCCTCCTAAACAACAACCCTCCCCTTTTTGTTGGTGTGTGCAAGACAGCGTCGGTTTGGTCTGCATTTATCTACTTGCTATTGCTGACTTTCGACGGCCTGGGTTGGGCTTTGTGTTGACTACTTTCCATAGCCACGACAGGTTTTGAACCACACAAACACACCGCCTCCACAGGTGCTGGGGCCGCCGTGACACACGGGATAGCGTAAACTACCCATGGCCAAGACGCGACAAAGTTGGGTCAGAGAACTAAAAATCCTTCAAATTCGATATTTTGAGGAATATCGTAATAGAATCTGTTTCTGCACGCCCCAAAAATGCAAAGAAACAAACAAAGAAAACAATGTGGTCATAGGGAACTTTCGATAAAAAGTGCACTAAGCTGGACAAAAAATACCGATTCCCAAATACCTGGGTATTCCCAAAATAATCGGTATACCGGGTATGGGTATTTATTAAAATACCTGGAATCGGTAGGTATTTATTGGGTAGGTATTCCCAAAAATACCCATTTTTCGGTATGGGTTCGGTATACCCAATCAACAGTAGTCTCTGCATGAGAAAACGGGCCAACAGGCGGGTCAAAAAAAATTCAAAATCGTTTCTGAAAGTTCTAATATCGATATTCTAGGATAGTTTTTGATGTAGAAAACGAATCTGGTATGCAAAATTTCCTAGCTAAATTTGTACTATAGTTATGGTTGGGGAAACCTTTTGAGCCAGACCGAATTATTTTTTCTGAATCAGTGAAATTAAAAACTTTAAATTAGTCAAAACGGGAACGCTGAATCTCGTGATGTTCTTCGTTTCAACCAGAACCTTCGAAAAATGCGATTTTTCAGCACTTGAAAATTTCAATTGAGCATATCTCAAAAACTAGGCAAATTCATTTGGTGCTGTTTACAGTTCTAAACACTTCGTAACATAAGCTTTCGATCCATAAAATATTGTGGGGTCATCGATGGTAGACGGCCACTTTATAGCCTCTGAAGTTTGTGTGTCAGTAAAATTCTGCCTATTTTTTACTTTTTCGGTTTTAACCAACACATTCAAATGACTGGTGTTTCGTCTGATGTATTCCTTTTACAAAATGGCTTATACTGTTGAAGAGGGCTTGATTTGTAGATTAATTTGATGTATTTATGTTAGAAAATAGAGCTAGTATACCAGCAAGAATAGTTTTCTGTTGTCAGATTCCAGAACTATTCCTGTGCATAATACAAGCATAAACATCTAGAAAAGATGGGAATTCATCATTCTGTATTGGGTTGAACTGCATGCTGTGCTCAGCACGAAAAAATGAGACTACCAAAAGCCGACAGTGGAGAGCCAATGGCTCTACTGTCTTCTGCTGCAATGCAGAGTTTGTAGTCCAGACACCAGTGCAACTGAAGTACCAGTTAGCAAAGCACTTTGGTAACCTTGATGCACGAGAGCAGAAGAGACTGGCTGCAACCTGTCTGCCTTGTCTGCGTCTGTGGTGTAGTGGTAGCAACTCTGTCTTCCATGCACCCAGCGTTTTAGACACATAGTAGGGGTTGGCCCCTGGTGATTGTCTTGCATGTGGCCCTTTATGGGTTCTTTACTGGTCTGTCCCGTGTTTATGTACGTTGTAATAAACCTTTAACCTGTTTAAGTGCATTGTGGCGATTCTAACAGTTGCAGCTCCAAACTACTGTTGCTAAGTAAATTTATTTGAAATATAATTAAATTATAATTTACTTACCACATGCCCAGAGAAATATAATTAAATTAAAATTTACTTACCATATCTGACAGAAATTTAATTTAATTATAATTTACTTACCACATTTAATTAAATTAAGTATATTAAGTATATTTAAAATATGCCTGATTTTGGCGGCTAACACCTTCAGCTTTGCTTCCAACCAAGCACGGATCCTATAACAGTTAGCTACTGTAGAATGAAAGCCAAATGAGGGTGTCAAGTCAACAACAGTCTTGGACAAAGGGAGCTGAGGATGAGGGGTTTACTCGCCTCAGGCTCTCTACCGCCCTCAGGCTACCGCTACCCCCTTCAGGATTTTTGGAAGAATCTTATGATAAAATGTGCCTAGGTTAGGTGTGAATGACTAGCTTATTTCAACCTTATCAAACAAAAAATAAGCTAAAAAAACTTAATTCTAGCGCAAAATCGGACTTTTTTGGTTTACTATCCTATCAACCCCCCCTCAGAATCAGCCCTCTCATAATTTGAAAATTTATCACCCCTCAGCCGAAAGGATAGCCCATGTCTGTCAACAGTAATAATGACAGTTCGTCAGAATTAGAACCTCAATCTCAAGAGGCTCTCCAATCAGTTTCTGCTTGCATCCACAACAGACAATGCCTGTGAGACTGAACATACATGTATGCTATCGCATAGCAAAACTGACTGAAAAGTACGTAATATCAACTCTTAGGTCGGCAGAAAAATTGGAGTAGTTTGTTTTGTGGGAGACTAAGAGAAACAAGGCCAAAGACGAAAGGCGGTTGGCGGGCGGAAAATTGTACTGTAAGTATGGCTTGCCATTGAAAGGTATAGATACCGAAAGCAGCCACTCACGCAGCACTTACATGCTGCCAAAAGGTTCAACAATAGCTAGACTTGTGTAAGTAAATTAAGTATATTTTAAGTAAATTAAGTAAATTATTTTTGGTAAGTATAATTTACAAATTATAATTATAATTAACTTTCCTTGTTCTCGTAGAAATTTAATTTAATTATAATTTACTTACCAAATAATTTACTTGTATTAGTAAATTTCTAAAAAATATAATTAAAATTATAATTATAATTTACTTAGCAACAGTACTCCAAACCAAGTACTCAATCTATGGCATCACATCTTGGAGTCAGAATACTTGCAAGATGTAACCGACAGCAGCAGAACCCTAAAGTGTGACAGTGAAGAGAGAATTGAAAAACCAAACTGCCTCCAAACAGTGTCTACTACCCATCTAATCAAGCTTTACTAAGTGTACTGCTCTGAGATTGGCTACAAACATGCACCTTGTGAGCGAGTCCTCTACAAGCTTGTGACGGTATTTGCGGCTTCACTGCAGAAAAAAACATGACAGGGCTAGACAAAACAACAAGAGATGGGGCTGAAGCTTTCAACTGTTTGTTTACAATCCTGACACAGGTTGAACAGCATGATGGAAACATCCGCGCAGTGAATGCAATTCAATGTGGGCTGAAACAGTTCAAACGGTACTTGAAACCTGACTTTCCTGCACATGTGCGTCAAGGAGGTTTACCTCAATTCAGATTCAAGGAAAATGAAAAGGCAGATTATGTCAATTATTGTGGCCAGCGGAAGATCGCGCAAAGAGATCTTGCACTCGTAAAAGGTTTGAGCAAACGATGATATCAAACAGCCCTCAAGAATGCTGAACACAAAGCCCTGGTGTTCCTGTTGAGAAAACAGAGACCATTAGGACCCACTTGCCATAGATCAACCACTTTGCAGAAGTTTTTGGCAGTATCTTGATGTACAGCATGCAGAATCTGTTGGCGCCAATGAAAAATGTTGTCAATAGAGTTTCAACATCTGTTAGCATGACGTCAGCATGCTCTAACATTTTCAGCTCCTCAGGCAGATCTTCAAGAAGTCCACGAATCTTCGATCTGGTGGCCAGGCTTGGCAACTTAGGTTGTGAAAGATTTGTACTGTTTATAACATAATCTGTTTGTCATTGTTTGTGTGTTCTTTGTTACAATAAACTCTTCATTAGGTGCATGACATTCGTTTTTGTTGTGTTGTGTGGGCCAACCTCTCTATCATTCTTCAAGCCAAGCACCACCAAGCCCAAGTTCCATGCCCACAAGCTAACCAGTCCAGTGTACAAATGCCTACCCAGTTCTATGCCCATCCAAGCAGAGTGGTGCCATTCGTTTCCGCCATTTGTTTCACAAGCCTCATGTCCATGAGTTCCACATGTCCTTCAAGCAGAGCCCAAGTGAATACAACCCCACCGAATGCCATCTCTCCATTCCCTGTCTCTCCGTTTTCCAGCTCTGGTGTGATGAAAGATTGGTACAGTTTATAACACTCACTCATCTAATCTGTTTGTCGTTATTTGTGTGTTCTTTGTTACAGAAAACTTCATTTGTGACCATGCTCACATATATCCACCAATTTTTATTCTTCTTAGTGCTCATCACTCAAAGCAAAAACTGCATAATGTGTCTTGCATGGGCCTCCTTGACGTACATTGTCGTGTGAGTGAGTATACGTATGTATTGTATGATTGCACATACGCGTTTCAGGTGTGATTCAGGTATTTACATACTATGGTGTTTTATAGAGGTGTCACCCCTTGGTTATGTTACATGTCTGCTATGACTGGCACGGCACCAATACCGATCCACTCCCGGCCAGTCATTGTTGCTAGTCCTGCCCCTTGATTACTGTTGCTGTGCGGTACCTTGCTGATAAACCGCATTTGTTGAAACAGCCTGCCACTCGAGCCACAACATTGGCAGACGATCGGTGTCAATTCGACTCAGTGTGGACGGCAACAATCAGACGGTCGAGTCACTCTCCACTGGCGGTCAATTCACACTCATCACAGAGGGCAACGCGTTTCTTTTCGGCAGCAGAAAAAAGACAACTCATCTCGGTCGCGAGTTTGAGTACCGTCTTCGCATCTTCATTCCGGCCAGAAGAGTTGCAGCGTCACACCAACGCACCATGCATTATTGGTTGTGGACACGTGCCAGATGGCGGATGAGCAGCTAGCAGTAGGACACAATGGTGTCCCGACTGCAGACAACCAGCGAGGATGGAGCATCCCAGATCTTCAACCGTTTTGGCCAGCCGGCCATTCAGAGCCAACACGATCGTGGGAGGACTTCATTTTCGAAATGGACCTGTGGGTGAAACAACAAGAGATGAGGCTCAATCACCAGATGTCAGACCATGCGAAAAACTCAGCAATCACCAGCCGACTGGGACCTGAGGCCATACGGCGCTTCAGGGACACTGTCACCATGGATCGGGCTACTACACCACACCAGCACTACCGAGCAGAGCTGACCAAGCTGTTCAAAACCAAACGATCGACAGTTCGGGCGTACAAGGATTTCACATCCATCCAACATTACCCCGGGGAAACAGCCAACGAACTGTTGTGTCGCCTCAGACAATCGCTACAACAGTGCAGTCTGGAGAACAAGAATGGCAACTATTTTTTGGCACTTCAACTCGTGTGTGCAATTGGGTCTACCTACAACCCACTACAGGAACAGCTGTTAGCCAAACCGGAACCAGACCTGGATGAATTTTTCAACCTTTTCCAGGCAGCTGAAACTGCCAAAGCCGATCAAGCAGCCATCGAGGAGACCGCAAAACCAGTCAACTCCACTGTTGCCGCAGTCAACAAACAGAAGCCAACGCAAAGTGGAAAGAAGAAGAGGTGGGGTAGTGGTCAGAATAAGCAGTCACAGCAGGGATCAAAATGCAGCTACTGTGGCAGAAACAGGCACCAAACGTGGAAGCAGTGTCCGGCAAAGGACAAGACCTGCAACCACTGTGGCAAGATGGGCCATTTTGAGTCAGTCTGTCGGCAGAGAACCCGTCAGAGTCCTGTTTCAACCAAGTCAGTTGGGGGTATCAGAGTTGGTGCTGTACAGCAACAGGATTTTCTGTTGGTAGTGCAAGTCAAACCGCCTAGCCAACCACCCAAGATGGTCACCTGTGCTGTTGACAGTCAAGCCGACGTTTCTGGACTGCCAGAGCCAATGGTCAGGGATAGGGATGCAAATGGTATAAAAAATACGAAATACCAAATACCAAATAGCAGATGGTATTTTCTATACCAAATAATACCAAATAATTCCAAATAGTTGATAAACAGGTCGCTAGCTGTTTGGAATAAGCGCAAAGTCTTACTTTTTGTTTTTTTCAGCAAAAATATATAAGTTTTGCCTCAGTGGAAGAGTTTTTGTTGCATCTAAAAGAAATCTAGTCATGTCGAGAAAGAAAACGAGCAGAATTTGATGGTTTTTCACTTACTTGGGAAATGGGCAAGCACGTTGTGACGTTTGCGGTCTAGGCTCGGTCTCGATAAAGGGGCCGTCCATAAATGACGTCATACCAAAATCCCGATATTTCGGAGCCCCCTTCCCCCAAAATCGCCTTGCATCATTTCATGGGGGCCCCCTCCCACTTTTTGAGAATTTTCCATGAATGGTTGTTTGTTATAAGCTAAACTTGTCAGAATTCTTTATTGTTTTGTTGCTCAGAAACGGTAAAGAGACGTCTTGTTCTGCGTATCTGCATTGTTAAACTTTTAGTAAATTCGAAATAAGGAGAAAACTCTGAACAGAAGAGCTCTGACATGGTATATATAGTCGCAAAATATGCAGAATTTATCGCTTAAAAACTAACTGTTTAGTTATTTAAACTATTTGGTATTATTTGGTATAAAAAAATACCAAATACCAAATAATACCAAATACCTAGAAAATACCAAATAATACCGAATAATACCAAATAATACCGGATACCATTTGCATCCCTAGTCAGGGATCTCTTCCCGGGCTTTGGAGTCTACACCTACCGACTGCCAGCTTCGCAACTTTGACTGCACCACTATCAAGGGCGCTATGCGGGTGTTCCCTTGTAAAATCACCTTCAATGGCCGATCAGCAGAAGCCAAGTTCTTCATCTTGCCAGCTCAGTGTAGTGCTGTGCTAGGCAAGGACTGCATCCAGGCTCTGAACCTGCAACTCTCTGGTCAGGATCTCACTGTTTGCACAGTGAAGGAACAGATGACACATCAACAACCCTCACCCGGTGTGGAGGCAGCAGGAGCTGGATCACAGAGGGACTACCACACGCACATTGCTCAGCAGTTCCCTAGTCTTCTCAGTCCAGGAATGGGTCTCATTCCCAACCTCAAGCATTGAATTGAGTTGGAACCCAGCATGCAGCCATGTGAGTGCAAGCTTCGATCGATTCCAATCTACAGGCAGGAGGGGACACTCAAGGCAATTCAAGAATTGGCAGACCTGGGAATCTGGACCAAGGTTGATCGGGCCACTTGTGTCAACCCAATGGTTGCTGCAGACAAGCCAGATGGTTCAGTTCGAGTGACCACCGATTTTACACGCCTCAACAAGTTTGTGAAGCCAGTGAGGTTCCCACTTCCAAACATTAGAGATGTTCACCAGCACCTCGCGAAATCCAAGACTTTCTCCAGCTTGGATTTGGTCAAGTTCTACCACAACATTGAACTATGTGAGGACAGCAAGTCGTTGACTGCTACCATCACTCCTCTGGGCCTGTTTCAGTACAACAGGTTGCCCATGGGACTCTGTGATGCTGGGGCTGTGGCACAAAAGTTCATCTTTGAGCTTCTTCAAGACATACCTGGGTGCACTCCCTATGTGGATGATATCATCATCAATGCACCAGACAAGCAGACTCACGACCAGACTCTCATGCAAGTGTTGGATCAACTGCATCGAGCTAACCTTTGACTCAATCTGAAGAAATGCAGATTTGGCCAGCCTGAAATCAAGTTTCTGGGTCGCGTGGTGTCACATGGAAAGATCAAGCCTGCTAGGGAGAACCTACAGCCAATCATCGACTTTCCTGTGCCACAGAACACCAAGGAAGTGCAACGATTTCTGGGGATGCTGAATTACCAATCAGAGTACATTCCAGCTCTCCACCAGATGGCGGAACCACTGTGAGCTCTCACAAGAAAGGCCAAGAGCAAAACCGGCAAGATGAACCAGCAGTATGTGAAGTTCACTTGGGGCACTCAACAGCAGATGGCTTTCAACAGTCTCAAGCAAGTTGTGTCTAAGGATCTACGATTGGCCCTGTTTGATCCCAACAGGAGGACGATCCTCACTACAGATGCAAGTGATTGTGGTATTGGCGCCACTCTAAGTCAGATACAACCAGATGGCACTGAGAGACCAGTGGCCTATGGCAGCCATACCTTGGATGAGTGCCAACGGAACTACTCTGCCAGTGAGCGAGAGGCACTAGCTGCAGTGTACTTCACAGAGTACTGGGAAAAGTTCCTGTTGGGCCGTCACTTCACGCTCAGAACAGACCACCAAGCACTCACTTCTCTTTTGAAGCAGTATGGAACTGGTCGCAAGAGTGGCAAGTTCGAGAGATGATTTGAGCAACTCAGTGTGTAAAACTACACAGTGCAACACACACCTGGAAAAGCAAACGTTGTTGCTGATGCACTAAGCAGGATTCCTGAGTCAAACTGGAGGTCGCGCAGTGCCAAGGACGTTCTGACGTTTCCTTGCAGAGTTGGTTACTCGGCATGCGCAGCCCAAGCTCTCCATCAGCATGTGGGTGTGCCTGACCCATATGTGCGTGCACTTCACGCTGTGACAGAAACACCAAAGGGACCGACCTGGCGCTGCCTACAACAGACAACTGCTCGAGATATGTCTCTGCAGTTAGTCATCAAACACCTGAAGGCTGGAACGCCAAAGAAGCAATTGCCGTTGTCAATACAACCCTACAAGTCAGTCTGGGACACCCTCTCTGTGGAGGATGGTTGTGTCACCAGAGAAGGCAGAATTGTGGCTCCTCAGGCGATGTGGCAAACGATTTTGCAGCTTGCGCACAAGGGTCACTCTGGGATTGACAGGATGAAGCGATTGCTCAGAACAACTTACTGGTGGCCGGGAATCGATTCACAAGCCACTCAGATGGTCAAGCTGTGTCAACCTTGTGAGCAAAGTTCCAAGTCTACTGCACGTGTCAAGCAACCAGTTCAGGAGTGACCAAGACCTACAACTCCTTGGACTGAGCTGGCTATCGACATCACTGGTCGGTTTGCCAATGCACCCAACGGCCGTGGATACTGCATTGTGCTTATCGATTACATGTCCAGCTTCCCTGAGACACTGTGGACTGAGGACATCACTAGTTCCACCATTATCAACTGGCTCAAGGACGTGTTCGCTCGCTATGGACACCCTTCGCAGATTTTGAGTGACAATGGTCCTCAATTCACCAGCTACGAGTTTGTGAACTACCTAGCCAGTCATGGAATTCGCCACATGAGAATCACGCCCTACAGTCTTGAACAGAATGGACTGGTAGAACGATTCAATGGCACACTCAAGGGCATCATCGAGACTCTGCCTGCAGACCCTACTCAACAGCAATGGGACAGAGTCACCTGCGATTTTTTGGGCAGTTATCATGCTACTCCACTGGGTCAAGGCAAAAGTCCGGCAGAACTGATGTTCAACCATCAGGCTCGATTACCATTCCAGTTCGCAACACCGCCACCATCACAAGATGCTGTCACTCCTACCAAGACAACTCATCCAAAGCCAGACACTCCCATTGATCGCAAGCTCATTGGCAAACTCCGATACCCTGGTCCTTATCAGAAGGGGGAGAAGGTGCGCGTGAAATGACCAGCTGTGCAAGTGCGCAAGGGTCAAACGCCATACACCAAGCCACTGATGGTCACGGAGGTCTTGGGCTACTGGACCTATCGGTTGGAAGATGGGCAGATTGTCAATGCAAGGCACTGCAAAAGACACTACACTGCGCCAACCATGGAGGAAGATGACATGCAGTCAGCATTTGAGGACGAAGTGGCTGGAGGACGAATGCCACGGGCTCAAGGGCCTCCACAACAGCCAGCACCTCAGCCAGGAACACCGTACTTCACACCTCCGCAGCGGCGATACAACCTTAGAAACTGGCAGGACATTCAGCCTCCTAGAAGACTAATTTATGATATCTGATATCGTCGCTCTGTCTAGTTTTGTTCTGTCGGTGCACCGCCTCTTCTCTGGAGGAGTGGGGTGGTGTCGTGTGAGTGAGTATACATACAACGTATGTATTGTATGATTGCACATATGCATTTCAGGTGTGATTCAGGTATTTACATACTATGGTGTTTTATAGAGGTGTCACCCCTCGGTTATGTTAGATGTCTGCTATGACTGGCACGGCACTGATACTGATCCACTCCCGGCCAGTCATTGTTGCTAGTCCTGCCCGTTGATTACTGTTGCCGTGCGGTACCTTGCTGATAAACCGCATTTGTTGAAACAGCCTGCCACTCAAGCCACAACATACATGTGCAGGAAAGTCAAGTTTCAAGTACCGTTTGAACTGTTTCAACCCAAATTGAATTGCAGCATGCTGTTCAACCTGTGTCAGGATTGTAAACAAACAATCGAAGGTTTCAACCCCATCTGTTGTTCTGTTGTCTAGCCCTGTCACACTTTTTTCTGCAGTGAAGCCGCAAATACCGTCACAAGCTTGTAGAGGACTCGCTCACAAGGTGCATGTTTGTAGCCAATCTCAGAGCAGTACACTTGGTAAAGCTTGATTAGATGGGTAGTAGACACTGTTTGGAGGCAGTTTGGTTTTTCAATTCTCTCTTCACTGTCACACTTTAGGGTTCTGCTGTGGGTTATATCTTGCAGGTATTCTGACTCCAAGATGTGATCCCATAGATTGAGTACTTGGTTTGGAGCTGCAAATGTTAGAATCGCCACAATGCCGCTTGAACAGGTTAAAGGTTTATTACAACGCACATAAACACGGGAAAGACCAGTAAAGAACCCATAAAGGGCCACATGCAACACAATCACCTCACCGGGGACGAACCCCTACTATGTGTCTAACGCTGGGTGCATGGAAGACAGAGTTGCCACCACTAAACCACAGACACAGACAAGGCAGACATGTTGCAGTCAGTCTCTTCTGCTCTCGTGCATCAAGGTTATCAAAGTGCTTTGCTAACTGGTACTTCAGTTGCACTGGTGTCTGGACTACAAACTCTGCATTGCAGCAGAAGACGGTAGAGCCATTGGCTCTCCACTGTCAGCTTTTGGTAGTCTCATTTTTTTGTGCTGAGCACAGCATGCAGTTCAACCCAATACAGAATAATGAATTCCCATCTTTTCTAGATGTTTATGCTTGTATTATGCACAGGAATAGTTCTGGAATCTGACAACAGAAAACCATTTTTGCTGGTATACTAGCTCTATTGTCTAACATAAATACATCAAATTAATCTACAAATCAAGCCCTCTTCAACGGTATAAGCCATTTTGTAAAAGGAATACATCAGACGAAACACCAGTCATTTGAATGTGTTGGTTAGGGGCCGTTCATAAACGACGTCGTTCCAAAATCCCGATTTTTCGGACCCCCCCTCCCCCCAAAATCGCCTTGCGTCGTTTCTTGGGAACCCCCCTCCCCCTATGGCGACGTCGTTTTCGGCTTACCCCCCCCCCCCGATAAAAGGGCAGTACATACAGTACTGTCACGTTTTTTTGTTACCATACTGCGCAATCAATAGAATAAATCCCTACAACCACTCTGGAAAGCTTTTCTGTATGGAGAAACGTTTGACAGAATGTGCATAAATCGAAAATAATGTAAATGAAGTAGCCTAAAATTCATAAAAAAGCGACGTCGTTTTTTGCTAACCCCCTCCCCCTCCTGGTGCGTCGTCTATCGTCGCATTTCAGCCGACCCCCCCTCCCTCCCTCTGGAACGACGTCGTTTATGAACGGCCCCTTAAAACCGAAAAAGTAAAAAATGGGCAGAATTTTACTGACACACAAACTTCAGAGGCTATAAAGTGGCCGTCTACCATCGATGACCCCCCAATATTTTTTATGGATCGAAAGCTTATGTTACGAAGTGTTTAGAACTGTATACAGCACTGAATGAATTTGCCTAGTTTTTGAGATATGCTCGATTGAAATTTTCAAGTGCTGAAAAATCGCATTTTTCGAAGGTTCTGGTTGAAACGAAGAACACCACGAGATTCAGCGTTCCCGTTTTGACTAATTTAAAGTATTTAATTTCACTGATTCAGAAAAAATAATTTGGTTTGGCTCAAAAAGGTTTCCCCAACCATAACTATGGTACAAATTTAGCTAGGAAAATTTGCATACCAGATTCGTTTTCTACATCGAAAACTGTCCTACAGTTCCGATATTAGAACTTTCAAAAACGATTTTGAATTTTTTTTGACCCGCCAGTGTATCACTTTTGGCCCGTTTTCTCATGCAGAGACAATTAAGGCAGAAACTTACTTTAATTTAATTAAAATTATAATTTACTTACCAAATAATTTACTTGTATTAGTAAATTTCTGACAAATATAATTACAATTATAATTATAATTTACTTAGCAACAGTAGATATGATTCCTACTCTATAGTCTTCGCGCCTCATTATAGCAATTTTACTTCGCAAACAAAGCTTAGGTTATGCAACAAGCCGTGAAAATTGCAAAAAATTGGCAAACATTGTGTATTTTGGTCGTTAGCAGATCGATTAGCAAAAGAAAAACCATATGTTTTCTGCACAGGTGCGGCGAGCTACATATTGCAGAAGCTTTTACTCAGTAAACAACTCAGTAAATTACCAAGTACCGAGTTTACCAAATTTTTTTCTAATTGAGTAATTCAAAATTGAAACTCGGTATTCAGTAAGTAAAATTAAGAAAAAAATTTACCAGCAAGTAAAAGTACTTACTTTAATTCAAAATAGCTAAGTACCGAGTAACTTTTACTGAGTAAATTTACTGGGAACAACAGTGGTTGGTTGTCAGCACCAGTGTTGTTCCCAGTAAATTTACTCAGTAAAAGTTACTCGGTACTTAGTTATTTTGAATTAAAGTAAGTACTTTTACTTACTGGTAAAAAATTTTCTTAATTTTACTTACTGAATACCAAATTTCAATTTTGAATTACTCAATTAGAAAAAAATTCGGTAAACTCAGTACTCGGTAATTTACTGAGTTGTTTACTGAGTAAAAGCTTCTGCATTAGGTAGCTCGCTGCACCTGTGCAAGAAAATATATGGTTTGGGTTTGTTTCGCTAATAGATCTGTTAAGCTAATGACGAAAACACACAATTTTTGCCAATTTTTTGCAATTTTCACAGCTTGCATAACCTAAGCTTTCTTTGCGCAGCAGAATTGCAAACAGACTATCAGACGCAAAGACTATAGAAGTAAAAACTATATCTACTACTATTAGCTATATTTTGATTGACGCTTTTTGCACCAGCCTGATGAACTGTGAGGAAATGGCGAAAATTAGAACAGATCTTCACCTACCAAATTGGCCAGGCTTTTCATCTAAAGCCACATCCTCTAGTCACTTTGTATAGTGTGCCTATTTTAAGGCTTTCCATGCATGCCAATTAGCACAATAAATAATGTAAAATAACACAAAACATGATTAAAATTCTGAACAGTCGAGCTACATTATCTTAAACTCATCAATCAGCAATGAAAAAGGATTCTAGTAGCTAAAAACTGTATCAGGTAAACATTTTCAGATAAATTGTATATTTCTGAATTTTGAAGGTTTTACCGAGTTTACTGAATTGTTTACTGAGTACTTACCGGGTTTTCTTTGAAAAACCCAGTACTTACTCATACTTACTGAATTTCAAAAAATCTGGATTTTCTTACTGAATACTTACCGAGTTTTAGAAATTTGAGCTAGGCACAACACTGCAACCAACTCTTTGCAGCAAGAAACTTGCCGCACCGAGAGGATGAGCCACTACAACCGGTAGGGATGCAGGGGCCGCCGTGACTTAGAGGCAGCGAGCTAAACTAGCGAGCTTGCCACGAGCAAGCTACCTGGGCATTGGTATATTTCAGGTGGTTTTGCTCAAAAATACCCAGTTTCGAGTATCGGTATGGGTATACCCGATCAACACTACTTCTTGTGCAGAGACGGTTATGACCAAACATTTCCAGTTCCATATGTTAATGACAGTGCCATTGCTCTGGCTTTTAAAATTGTCAGTAAGGTTGTGCCATTGTCATTAAAGTTGTTATGTGATAGTACATGCCAGAAAATCGATTCAAACACCGATTTGTAGTAACTTTTTATATTTGTGTGCAACTTGCGTCTGGTATATCCACTAAGAGAAAAAAAGACATCTGAATATCCTATGCACCATAAACAGTTGAAACATAAGCAGTAGTCTGGTCTGAAAGACCACTGACAAGGCACTGCATAGATGTTCATAGGGAAAGAAAACAACAATTTGTTCATGTAAAGTTCGAGCGATCTTTCAGTTGGTTGCCTGTCAATTGACATGAATTCATTGCTCAGTTTAAGATCAATGTTATGCTGTTTAAAGCGTGTAATGTTAATCATGTAAATACTGGGCACTAATCCTTCTGGTATATCAAAAGTGGCCCCATTGATGATACCTGAATGAAACCAATTTGGGTATTCTGGGATCCCAGTGGCATAATCAGAGCTAACGTATAAAGCACTGGTAACTCCAACAAAGTGCTCAGGTCGAAACAATGAGAATTGGCTCCACAACTCACTTGGATCATTGAGAAAAATGGTGTCGGTATCAACAAAAATGGCTGCATCCAATTCAGCAAAGACTTGGTGGAGGAAGAGAGTGATCATACTACAAGAACCAGTGAGATAGGTGTTCCGGACTCCAGACCTGGCCCATGCTCTCTGAACGTTTATAATGTGGGCTTTTATAAAGGATTTCCTTGATTTTGGTGCATATTCCTGAAGCATCTCTTTCACTATTGGCTGCATGTTTGCTGCAACAATTATGTGTAGATGGAACTGTTGGTGAGCAAACAAAAACATAGACTTAAGCAAAGCTCTTGCTTCATGCAACATATCTTTATCGCAAATAACAATAACATAGTGTCGCCTGGTATAACGCACCAGTGTATGGCCTCTATTTTCCGTTGGTAGGGCACGTAATGACAAGCTGGCTACCAATAGATCAAAAAACACACCACGGTTTCTCATACCACATTCATATTCAACAAGCATGTATTTGCATGCAAATATTATGAGTATACATGAGCATGCAACACAGAGCATAAGAATTATTTTATTCCTACATCGACCCAAGCCATGTCTTGCAAGCATAATGGAGACTAACACTTCTAAAAGTCACTCTTTTGCAGACACGGGCTAGCATTTTGGCTGAGGGGGTAGAATTTTCACTCCCTGAGGGGGTGGAGGAGGGTAGGAGAGGAGCACCTGAAGGGGGCTGAGCGGGTAGCTTAAAAATTCGTCTTTATGCAAAATAAGCGCATTTTCGCATTTTCAGCATTTTTACGTCCAATGGCACCATTTTGTACTTTTTTGACAAAATTTAGTGCTTATTCTTACAAATAATACGTTTATTTTCAAATAACACATGTTAGAATATAATCGCACTAGGATGGTGTATTACTTTCCCTTCCAATTCGTTGTCTTCTTCATATGTAAATCCTTCATCAAACTCTCTATCTGCTGTGGCTCCAAGAATTTTCTTTGTTCATTCCTTTTCTATATAATCAGTTTGCGGGTTTTTGTTGTAGGTCTGAATTTCCTACATGCATCACTACTCGATCTCGCCAAGGGTGAGGCGGCCAATTGGAATCAAAGTAGCAACGATTTATCGCCACAGATAGGAAGGCGAACAAATGACTAATCACGCACACAAACTGCTACAAGTCACATGGCAGGATGGCAGCAAGAGAGAGTTTACGAATGGATTTGGCTGCCGTGCGCTCGCTTGCAGTTACAGCAAGGCATGCAGAAGGGGCGGCGCATTATGCAAATAATCGCCAGATGCATCAACCACCCTCTTCTTTAAAAGTGTGGTGTCTTCAGTACACCCAGTCTCCATAGCGGTCAACACCCTTGCACTGATGCTGAGGATATCGGCGCTGTGCTGACTCTTGTTGGGCAGCCATTGGAACTGCACTAGTCTCTGCAACATATCGCTCCTTGGCCCGAGGCGTCTCTGGCACTCTCTGCATGTTGTGTGCATTCCACAACTGGCCATCTGACAAACGGTAGTTGAATTGGCCAAACATCTTGGAGACAATCAAGATCTTGCGCGACCATGGACTTTGACCCTTTGGTGTGTGGCTGCGTTTGACTTGCACACGCTGACCAACTTGATAACGTTGTACAAATCAGTCCTTTCAGATGGATTTGCAGCCCTCGGCAGGATCTGAATTCTGGTTCAGCTTGTTTCGTTTAGATTTGCCATTTCCGTTCTGCTTCAGCTTGTTCTGCTTCGCTTTTCCGTTCCCCTTATTGCTGCCATTTTGACAACAGTAGCTCTCAGCACTATCTCCTTCCACCCCCTCTTCTTCAGATTGACGTTGTGCGCACAACTCGAATGACAGATGTGGGCGATGATTGAAAAATTTGTCAGCTAGGCTCATGGTTTCACCATCTCTAGCAGTTGCTCGGAAATGTGCCAGAGTCCCAGCTAGGCCTTCATCCCACAGTTTGTTGATGAATGTCTGAACATGGTGTTTCAGATATCGATTGAGCACTTTGACAAAGGCATTCTGATGGGGGGTGTGTTAGCAGTTTACGCAGTGAATGCCACTATGTGGCCAAGAAATGAAAGAGAGTTTAACGACAACACAACACAAGTAGTAATTCGTTACACAACAAGAAGAAAGTATATGCAAAAATATCACTGCGTCTGCTTTCATTCCTCCACCTGATGCAGTGAAATACGAGTAATTTTGTCGGTTGATGAAAAGCACAGAGCATCACTCAAGGCACTCAAGGTTCCACAGCCATCATCAATATGTTTTGGCTTTTTCAAAACGGTGTTAGGACGCAGCATGTAATTGGTCTTTACTTCTCTAGCAACTTCCTGTGGCGGCTGCATTACTTCTTCAACTGGAGGTGGTGGTTGTATTTGATGTTCTTCTGCAGAAGTGCCAATGATGACGTCATCACCCTCTGATACACGTTCATGGTGCAGAGTGAAGTGATCTTCAGCAAAGACAATGTCCTTCAGTGTTTTGACTTTCTTTTTGTCTGGGTCATACAGATGGTATCCAGGAGAATCAATGCCATATCCAACAAAGACATACTTAGTCGCCTTCGGAGAGAATTTCTGCTGGTCCATAGGAGCTTTAAGAGCATGCGCGTCACAACCCCACAGTAGTAATGGCTGTAGGATTTTCGGTCCACCACACTTGGCACGGGTCCAATAGCCCGAAACCCCCCCATTTTGATACTTTTTGCACAAAAAATCGTAAATTTTTCTTTTCGATGCTTCGAGTATAGAGCAGATTTCTGCTCTTTAGAGACTTTGATTCGCAAAACAAATTTTATTGCTGGTAAGAGAAAATTAGAAAAGTGGCCATCATGGGATGCCGGACCAATTTTTTGTATCAAAATGGGGGGTTTTTGGGCTATTGGACCTGTGCCAAGCATGGTGGACCGAAAATCCAATTTCTTTTTGCAATCGTAAATTGTTTCTTTTCGATGCTTCGAGTCTACTCATTTCTGCTCTTTAGACTAGCCCCCATTTTTGAAACGCAAAAACAAATCTAGGTAGCAGCAACAGTGATAGTCAGAATGTGTCATTAGCGCAATGTTGGTCCAACAAAGGTGGATGGATGCCGATAATCAGTTAGAGGTTAGGACGGAAGGAGGATGCGCAAAATGCCTTGGATACTGCTTTGAGCAGAATGGCCGGACTGTGAAGATTCCATTGTACAATGTAGTGTCCTACAATTTTTTCCGCTACTACTTGCTCAATCCAAATCGACCAGCAAGCGATACATATGAGTTCTTCGAATCCGAATGCAGTACTAGCGTGGTGGTCTGCTCTTCAAAAACCTGTCTACAAACTACTGTGGGAAACATATATGTTTTATGTATATGTTTTAAAACATAAATATGTTTGTTTTTGGGAAAACATATATGTTTATGTTTCTCAATATGTTTGCATGTCAAATATGTTTTGTATTTATATGTTTTGAAGCCAATATGTTTTTGGAAACATATACATATTTTTGCTATAGGAATTCGTGATTTCAAGACTTTTGGTTGCTGTTTGACAGTAAACTTTTCCAAAATCTGACTTTCACTTAAACATATTTAATCTGAGTATGCTATCTAAACTGTTGCAAACCGTTTTAAACAGGAAATTCAGAATATCAAGTTTGAATTATCGAAAACTAAGACAAAATATAAGTGAATAAGCGACTTTTACACAAATATGTTTTATGTTTATAAATATGTGCATATTCAATTTTCAGAAACATATAACTATATGTGTTATTTATATGTTTGATTGGCGAAAAACATATATGTATAGTTATATTAATATGTTTAAAATATTTCGATATTTTCCCACTGTACTACAAACCGGTGATTCCTATGTTGTCCTGACCGCCAATAATGGTGGTGAGATCGTGCTTAGAAAATTCACAGATGCATTTGTAAATTTTTTGACTGAGATTCGTAACCATGCTTTGCAGTTTGGATGATAAAGTTTATTTTTTGCTTTGGTCACCGCCTCCCCTCCTGGATGTGACTCTCATCATGAAGTCATTATGACGAAATTTCCCGCTATTATGATGAAATGTTGTGCAATCGCTGATATGACGTCATGAATGATTGCGAAATTTCCCGCTACTGCACCAGACCATTTTAATAACGCGCCCAAAGCGCTTGTTTATGAATTAAGTTGCAACATTATAACGGCCTCTCAAGGTTTTTATTTTTGCTTCAGTCGAGCAATCAGCTCATTTCGCCAATCATATTTCACCAAAATTAGCCAAATCTCATTATTCAACTCATGCGGCAGCAGCTCTTCGAATTCTTCTTCGAATTTCCAAGCCACTAGCGGATCGGAAACCAACTCATCTATCGCTCGCTCAGCATAGGCGCCAGCCAACTCCTCGATCGACCACTGGCACTGAGCTGAGTGCAGACTGTAGTCGATCGGCTCCCAACTACTGGTTTGCCAGTGTTTGTTTCGCTCAATCTGACCACAAGTCGCGCAGTGCTCACTTCCGATATTGTGCAGTTTGAAGTGGGCCTGAGGAAAATATTTTTTTTAAATATAAATTAAAAAAACTTTCTACCTCCACTAAATAGAATTGTTTTAGCTGTTCTACGATTTCCGGTCGATTTTGAGCAAATTTGCGAGCTTTGACCAATGCCTTTGAATCATTTTCATTGGAAAAATCGAACGACTCAACAAAGTACATCTCGCCACTAAAACTACTACTACTATCGAGAGCTCTCTCTATATACAGTGGTGCCTCGTTAATATGGCCCTCGTTAATATGGTTCCCTCGATTATATGGCCAGCTAGCTGGTGTACCTATTCTTTCGCCTACAATGGAAAACATAGTGATTTATGATTTGTTAATATGGCTATTTCGATAATATGGCCATTTGGGCCTTGTCCCGATGTGGCCATATTAACGAGGCACCACTGTATATATACGTATGGGTCACGTGTTGTAGGTCACGTGACTTTTTTGGTTCTATAAAAGCGCGGCGGATGACTTAGAGTTCAGTCTGTACTAGTAGCATGGCAAACCTATCCGATTTGAAAAAGTTGTTCTATCAAGTGGTGGCTAGTGCTCTAGCAACTAGCGAAGTAATCGAACGAAATTGTGAAGGCTGTCAGACCAAAAGTGTCGAATGTGGTCAGGCGGTTCATGAGATTTGTTGTCGTCATCCCGCTCAGCAGCTGGAAATGTTGCTACCCAAGATGTTAGAGTGCACACCACGCCATGTGTGCATGAGAAATTTCACCGAATTGGTCATGGAGCATTCGATTCCACCTAGCGAGTTTGGATGCGCATTCAGAGAAGTGATCAGTTTTCTGGCAAGTCGAGATCCGAAGCAAGCCTTGTGCCACAATTCAAAATGGCAAGAAGAGTTTAAAAAGTACTACACCGAATGTGTGGTCGGAACAGATGAAACAGACTATAATCGATGTGTTTAATTACTGTTGTATAATGTCATACAATTTCATTATATCACTAACAGCGATTTGTTGATCGCACAGAGTAACATTGGTAATTTTTGAGCTTTCTTTTTTGAACTTGAAATTCAGATAATGAAATGTAAAATTTTCCATGCACTCTTCTTCATTTTCACAAACGCTTTTCGGATCGATCAGTAGATAAGAGATGATATTTTGTAATTTGTCGATCTTTTTCTTGTCCAGACACAGATTACATTCACCATCCGGTGTAGAGAGCAGAATGCGCTCATTGCCACATTTTTTGATAATCAATGTTTTTAAACTGATCGTTTCACATTTCTTCTTTGGCTTTGATGGTTTACAAAGAAAAAACAGTAGTAGAAGTATCAATACGATAAATAGAGCAAAGCCACTACCAAATAACAGTAGCAACCGTTTCTGCTCCTCAGCTCCTTCGTGGCTAGCACCGCACTCTGGCTGCATGATTGAATATGACAATGACTAGACTAGGTAGAAGGCGTTATTTTTAAACAACAAACTCATCTCATAGAGAACAGTTGGCTGCTCAATGAGAATATAGCTGCAAACAAACTGTTCATACACCCTATTTGCGAAATTGAACAATTCTATAAATGTCTGGTGAGAATCTATGATAGAATCCAGTAGGTTAGTTGGCCAGAGGAAGAACAATGAATGACTACTACTAGTAGGAATCTGTTGAAGTTGAGAGAAAAAAGCCATCTCCTTTTCTGTCATCATATTCAACCACAAATCTTCCAAACACTCTTCCACACTCTCAACGATGCCTTCGTTCAAATTCCAAACTTGCTCGGGGATTTTTTTGCAAAATCCAAAATTGTGCACAATAAACTGATGGAAGAAGTTGCGCGCCAGCATCTCTGCATCGGGAGTGAGAGTTGCTCTGTGTTTGCGGAAATTTTCTTCAATTTCTGTCCAACTAGTAGCCAGCACTAGCACCCGTCTCCTCAGACGATGCCATTGCATTTTTCCAAGCACACAACTCAACGCCGCTTCCAAATGCAGCTGTTTTCCAACTGATGAGTCATCAATGATGAAATCGATGAATGACCCATCCTAATCGTTTGGAATTACGCGATATTTAAGAGTCAGTTCGCGAGAGAATCGACCCTGCTATGTGCAAGTCGAAAAATCGGCCATCGTGAAAACTTAGTCCTGGGGTCTCCGATTTGGGGAAGTTGTACCTAACGATGACTTGTGCTAAACCTGAAGAGCACAGCCCTCTAGGTGGCCTGGTCCGGCAGAGCCAGCCCTCGGAAGCAGGGTGGGCAACCATCAAAATCGGACTGTCAATAGGTCATGTTCGACTGAGTGTCACTTGTGATCCAAAGCAGCTAGAACGTTGTGCTTGGTGCCAAACGAATCGTCATGACATTGGCTTTCGTTTGCCGCATAAGCAGTACTGTTTCGCTGTTTCGTTCTCTAACCACGACATCGAATGTGAAAAAATCCGCAAAAAAATTTCATGGTGAAGTTCACTAAATTAGATTTTTCTCGAAAATAAAAAAGGGTACCCTCGAGATTTTTTTATATTTTATAGCCCTGTGAATTGTATGTATGTATGTATGTATGTATGTATGTATTGAAGAGAGAGAGCCTTTACTAACAAAAGAAACAATGACAGAAGGTTAGATCAGTGGATGTTATATACAAATCTGTTTCATCACTCCCCCATCCGGCAAGTGTCCACTGGGCCGCCGCTGTGCCTGACAATCGCTGTGACTCTGAGTGATGACCGCTTGGCGTCGGCTGATCCACACCTCCAAACATCTGCTCTACGTTGACGCCATGGTGACTCCATCTTACGCGGGCGACACTCCCTCCTTGCTGTGCCTTGGTCCTAATCTGGCGTCTTGTCATTGGTGACACGCGCTTCCATCTCTCGGCGAACGAACGCAAACGCGAAAACACTCTTCTCTCCCCTCTTCTCTTTCTTCTCTTCCGTTGCCTTCTTCTTCTCTTCCTTCTTCTCTTGATCTTTCTTTTTTTCCCATCATTTTCCTTCTTCTCCTTGTTGCCTTTCTTCTGTCACCAATACCTGATGTCGCGTCAGCTGGCTCTGTGTCTTTCGGAAGGGTTGTCTCCTCTCCTGCCAAACGGGAACGGAGGTTGTGGATTGTTGACTTTGTCACTGGGGACTCGCGAGGTTGAGAAAGGGATTGGATGAGCACGTTGAGAAAGGGATTGGATGAGCACACGGAAATGGATCTGTTGCTGTTGTCGAAGCTGGATTTGGTCGTCTTGAAACTTGAGAAGCGTGCATAGGGGAAGCTGGGACTGCTCATACTGTTGTTGTTGTTGGTCTTGGAGAAGTTGTAGGATGGCTTGGAACGACTGGTGGGCTGGTGGACATGGATGCATGGAACTTGGTGGACTGGGCTGCAGGCGACTACTCCCCTGGGATGGCGGAGAACTGAGTGGTGGTGCTTGGACGTGGTAGTGGTAGGAGGTTGAGATGAACGATGGAGTAGTGGTCGTGGTTGTGGAACTCATGGAACTGGACTCGGTGGTGGTGGGACTTGGTAGGCTCGGTGAGCTTGGATGGGCTTTGGAGTGGTTGAGGAACGATTGAGAGGTGGGTGCACAACACAACACAACAAACAAGTTTCGGTCTCGGCACCAAATGAAGAGAGAGAGCCTTTACTAACAAAAGAAACAATGACAGAAGGTTAGATCAGCGGATGTTATATACAAATCTGTTTCAGTATGTATGTATGTATGTATGTATGTATGTATGTATGTATGTATGTATGTATGTATGTATGTATGGTTGACCCCTCTGCTGGCATTTATGATGGTGTTTTGGAGGCTTGGCAAAGCCAAACATTGTCAAGGGCAGAGTGATTCCAAAGAAAGTATGGGAAAACAAAGGAAATAAAGAAAGGTTCATGAAGATCTGCAGTACCAGATCCCAGGGAAAGACTACTGGAAGCCAGTTGGTGTTTCTTTCTACCCAACAAATCAAATCAACACAGCAGAAGCAGAAAATGATCAATCCGTGGTTGATCCAGAAAGCGACATTGAAGACCCAACACTGGCACAACCTGATCAAGTCCAATTGTCCCAGCAGCGTGTTCAAAGCACTGATGAGTCTGATGATAATGATGAAATGGAAGTTGACAAAACAGTGGTTTTCGAGACTGCGAACGAAAACGAACTTTTTGATTGCCCTGAAGAAGGGTGCAGGCGAAAATACCAGTTTTACGGAAATCTCATCAGACACCTCATCACTGGTACCCATCAGATGATTCCAGAGCAACAAACAATGCAGGATGTGGCTCAGCAAATGTATCAGAACAATCTTGAGAATATTTTCACAAGTTCAAATGACATCCATCAACAACTTGAAAGGGAGGTTGATACTGAAGAAGCGATCAATAGTCAATGCATCGCAGGACGTAAGCCATTAGAACCAGGTTGGGCTCTGCGTGAATCTTCACCAAACATTCGCTTTAACTCGAACCAGGTGGCTTGGCTGGATGAGAAGTTTGATGAAGGTCGGACAGACCGAATGAAGCATAATGCTGGGACACTGGGAAAGGAAATGCCTTATGTTCGGGATTCTAGTGGTTAGCACATGAACTGAAACCTAATCCTAATTATTACATTCATGTACATATGTTGCAGCTTCACTTCGATTCCAGCCAAACGAGTACCTTATGGAGCAACAAATTATGTCCTACTTTTCACACAAAGCACGCAGTGATGGCACGGCATACATACATACATACATACATACATACATACATACATACATACATACATACATACATACATACATACATACATACATACATACATACATACATACATACATACATACATACATACATACATACATAGGCATGGGATACATGCTTAAATAGTGGTAAATTAGCGAATTTTTGGTTATCTTTGTACTTTGAGTGGAAATTTGATATGCAGAGGCATGCGTTTTTGCCACTTTCTATACACCATTAGAAGCGCAATTCACAGGGCTATAAAATATAAAAAAATCTCGAGGGTACCCTTTTTTATTTTCGAGAAAAATCTAATTTAGTGAACTTCACCATGAAATTTTTTTGCGGATTTTTTCACATTCGATGTCGTGGTTAGAGAACGAAACAGCGAAACAGTACTGCTTATGCGGCAAACGAAAGCCAATGTCATGACGATTCGTTTGGCGCCAAGCACAACGTTCTAGCTGCTTTGGATCGCAAGTGACACTCAGTCAAACATGACCTATTGACAGTCCGATTTTGATGGTTGCCCACCCTGCTTCCGAGGGCTGGCTCTGCCGGACCAGGGCACCTAGAGGGCTGTGCTCTTCAGGTTTAGCACAAGTCATCGTTAGGTACAACTTCCCCAAACCGGAGGTCCTAGGCCTGAGTTCGATTTTTCGACTTGCACATAGCTGTGAAGAACAAGGGTCGATTATCTCGCGAACTGACTCTTAAAATACCAACGAACTACACTAGTCGGCTGATTAGGTAGCAGCAACCATTCCGGTCTCAGTTTGATCGTTTTCCAAAACAACTCCCTCAACTCTATCAACAGACGAGAGACAGCAATCTCTAATTCTTTGTCTGATCTTTTTCTTTTTACCAGGTTTGCCGGCAAACTCAAAAACCGATTCATCACACACACACACACACACACACACACACACACACACACACACACACACACACACACACACACACACACACACACACACACACACACACACACACACACACACACACACACACACACACACACACACACACACACACACACACACACACACACACACACACACACACACACACACACACACACACACACACACACACACACACACACACACACACACACACACACACACCACTGTCTACCAGTACAACAATGCTGTCCAATGAGAGAGTAACCCTATTGCGCCAACTATACTTTGACTCAAAACATGAAATTCTACCGCTTTGTGAAAAAGACAGCCGGCGATGAAAAGATTAGTTTGAAGGATATAAAAACCTTCCTCTCTACCGTTCCAGCCTACAGTGCTCATCGTCAAGCACCGGCGCCAAAGACTCTGACCTTCAATTGGCCAATCTACAGTTCCTCACCCGGTTTTCTGCTAGCCTTCGATATTATGCATTTGCAACAATGCAAATTTCCCTATGTATTGGTGATGGTGGATTATTTGTCAAAACTAGCCGCCATTCAACCACTACGTCGAATCACCTCGAAAAATGCTGCCAATGCTATGAAAAAACTGATTGAAGAATTTCCATTCAAAGAACAGATTCAACAAGCCTACATGGATAATGGAGTGGAATTTCGAGGACACAAGACTAGAGCTCTGCTAAAGGAGAAAAACATCAAACCCATCTATACATCGAAAATCAACCCATCAAAAACAGCCCTAGCAGAATCGTTGATTCGAACGCTGCGTCGAATCTGGGGTCGCGTCATTACCAGCGGTCTAGAGAAGGATAGATGGGAATCGCTGAAAAGAGCGGTAAAGATCTATAACAACTCCTATCATCGCTTGATCGGCAGAGCTCTTAACGCCGTCACTTTGGACAATAGCGGCCACGTGCTCAAATACATTCTGGATAGACGTCATCAGTCTAACAAGAAACCTAAAGATTTTTGGAAGGCACCGCGTTTTGAAGTGGGCGATATTGTTCGTAAACTGGAACTGAACAAAGAGAGCGCATTTCAAAAAATCAACGATCCCGAATGGAGTAAAGCTCTCTATCGAGTGACTAGAATCCTGCGTACTGAACCACGACCCAGCTACCAGCTCGCCGATGCAGTTAGCGGTATCAGTGTGGTTGGAAGCCTACCGGAAAAAGCTCTACAATTGCGCGCCACTCTACCACCACCACCACCACCACCACCAATATAATCTGGGCTCTATGTGTGTGTTTGATCAGTTTGTTTTATTGTGTGATGGCGGGTGGTGAGATTTGTGTAAAGTTAGGTTCACGGTATTTGACCAAAACCAGTGATGATCAACTGGTCTGGATCTATTATCTACCTGATTCATTGCAAAATAAATTAGCTGAGCACAAACACTGGTTGGTGAAATGTCAAAATATCAGTCTTCCATCGCACGTTTCTACAACCGACAATTGCCAGATTTCAATTTTCAACCTAGCTGCCGCACAAGAATTTGTTCACAATTTTGAGCCTCAAGTTCTCGGCTCAATCGAACTGTTGGTGGAGTATGTGAACAGAGTATTTGAGATGCCAGAATTTAACAATGTTTGTAACACAGCCGGCAAAGCTTTGTCACTAACCTATGACAAAGTAGCAAGAAGAATTAACCTAGGCAAATCGAGAGCAAGACCGCCAGAAGCCGAACGTCCTCACATATTTCTTCAGTTTAGCCCTGTGCTGTCAGAGAAATTGGGACTGAACAACATGGCTTTTCAATACGAAGACGAGATCGAAAATACCATAGTTGGTGATGTAGCTCCCCAACCGTTGCTCTTCTACAACAGGCTGCATTTGGTCGCAGATTTTGGAGAATGGACCATAGTCAATGGAGAAACGATAGAACAAATCGTAACCTCATTTTCTTTACCCCACTACTTCGCCCCAACCACCAACAGAGCTCACTATGGATTTGAGAGTCAGATAGACACAGGAGAAGGAAACGATTGGATGAAATTAGAAAATCCCGATGCCACAAAGTGGTGCTTGAAAATCTGCAATGAAAAACTGAAAACTGTGCGAGCCATGAATGAACCGAATATATCGTTTGAATTTGTTTTGAAATGTGATCCACTCTGTCTGCTATAAATTCGACACTCAAACCAAGCGATTCCTCATTGTATTACTGTGTTATGCTCTGGTGCGGTTGTTGGTATGTCTGCTGGTGGTTTGGCTTCTTTGGTCAGTGACTCTGCTATAAAACCTCATATCGACAGTATTTGCGGTCCTGCAGCCAATAAACTAGGCCTAGAACCGATCAATTTGGAAGAGGAAGTGTTCGACACTGTCACTCAAAGTCAACAGCCGATAGTAGAAAAACCCAAAAGAACACGTTGCATAAATCGTCGTCATCCTGCAAAAAGGAAAGAATCGTCTATGAAACGAAAAGTCAATCGAGTTACTAGAAAAAAGCCAATAACGAAGAAGAAACATCATAGTACTAAGCCAAAGAAGCAGCAGAAGCGACGACAACGTAAATAGTATGGCCACAGAACACGCCTCTATCTATATGCCTCCAGAGGCTCAACTTTTTCGTCAATTGCCAGTTTGTGATGCATTTTTGGAGCATACCACAGAATATGTCAAACCTTCACATCACGATCCCAATTCAGGTATGTAGCCAGTCTATTGTAGTTTTACAGAATTTCTATTTTTGAGGCTACATTAGTTTCGATGTGCCTATTCGTAACACATTCACAGACAACAAATTTGTGATGGAGATGTTGGTTGGTGTTCGCAAAGTGGCGGAAGATGGTTCAGAGCAGAAAATGACTGCAGTCAACAATAAAGTGGCTCCTACAAATCTAATACCCATCACAGCTTTCAAAGGAACAGAATTGACCATCAACAATCGCACCTTTGAAGGCAAAACTCACAATGACGCCTACAAGAATTATTTCAAATAGTTGGCCTTTCCCAAACAAAAATTTGAGCAAGAAAATTATTTGCTCTTCTACTACCCAGATGACAGCAACGATATGTTCTTGCTAGAAGGGGAAAGAGCGACCGATGCTTTCAAAGAGAGACGAGGACTAATGTTGACCAGCGATCATAAACTGATCTTCGAGCTACCCTTCGATGTGTGCAGCTGTCGCAAAATGTTTCCACCAAACACCAGCATTCGAGTACAATTATTTCACAATGACGATGGTGCTGGACTGCAGACCGTGGGTGAACTACAGCAAAAGTATCGTCTGAATATCTACGATCCCGTTCTACTGATCGATCACTATCTTCTTCGCGACGATCTAGTAGCTGACTATCAACGCTTTATCAGCACTGAGAATTGCGGCTATGTAATGGAGTACAACGAGCTCTCCGTCATCAGTCCACTTCCAGTCCAGAAAGACTCTCAACTCTTTAATTCGCGCATTCACTTTGGCAAGCGACCATTGTGTGTCTATGTGTTCTTCGTCAATGCCGATGCTTCCACCTTTTCCAAAAACTATCTACACTTTCGGCATGAGCACACTCACTAGTCAGGCCAGCTGGGGCGATCAACGAGTGCCCAATCAGCCAATGAAGACAGACTTCGATCCAATAGTCACTGGTGCAGAACTCAATATTTCACAAGCCTACAGAGCTTTTCTGAATTCATTGGGAACTTATAATACAATTTTCGATCCTTCCATCTTCACCTATATGCATACATTTTTCACCTTTCAATTTGCTCCCAGAAACTACTTGGCCGACTATCGACAGAAGAATCTACAAGAACTGGCCGATTTGTCAGTCAGTTTCAGCTTCGCCAAAAAGACTGAAGAAAACAGACACGCTTACGCTATCATCGTTGAGCAACGCGTTGCCTACCTGTACCCGAACGAAACTGCCAAAATTAAGGAAATATGATGCGCACATTCGAACTCAGTTTGGTCTGTGGACGCTTGGATCCAGTTATATCGCGATATTTTCGTGGTGCATTCACTCCGGACACTTGGCGAGAGGCGTTGGAAGTGTTGAATCCAAATAGGCCGAATTTTTGTTTTCAATACTGATTTCAGTTTTGACAAAGGTTCTCATTTTGTTTGCTTCTAAATCGATATTCCAAATTCTCGTGCGATCTTTTTTGACAGTTTTAACAAGACCCCCAGCTATTATATGTTAGACACTTTCTGTGATGTTGTGTTCGGAGAGTTTGAGACTGTAGGACAGCGCCTACAAAGCGACTACACAACAGTTTGCGGTTGTTATGTGGTTTATTTTGGTCACCACATTTGCCAACCTAACAGCAGCAGCCATGAAATTGTATCAAAATTATTAGAAGCTGAGCAGGATCCTATCGCGCGCGATCGCTTTGTACTAGAATGGTTCATGGAAATGTATGGTGATCAGATTAAAATAGAGGATTTTATCAATTGTAAAATGTATGGTGATAGCAAAATAGATGGTATGGCATGCACTAGTTATGAGCGAATGGTTTTAAAGCGCAAGCAATAATAAAATTAATTCAGTACATACCTGTTCTCTTGTGTGGTGGCGGTCGGCGATGAGTTGTGGCATTGAAATTGGTCATTTCGGTCTAGACTACCTGTCTTCGGTGCTCTGCTTAGGTCCGAGTGGTAGTGGAAAAACGAGCTTTGTAGTAAAATGTCTGCAAGAATTCAGTCACGTCTGGCCAACAAATCCTCAGCTGAAACAAGTAATTTTCTACTATGAGCACTGGCAACCGGCCTACACGCAGCTACAGCAACAGTTTAATAAAGACAGTCCGATTATTAGGTTTGTGCAAGATGTGCCCAATGAGCAAAACCTAAACCTGCTCGATACTGGAGAGGCTCAAATCGTAGTGCTGGATGATATTCAGCATAGATTGTCTAAGAGTAATGCTATAAAACAGCTGTTTACCTCTATCGCACATCACGGTTGGACCAATGTAATCTACTGTTGCCAAGACTTGATGGACGGAGATGCCAATCTAATGAGAACCATTCGAAAAATTCCACCTACATCGCTCTGATGCCAGCCGTAGCCCATACCACCGATATCGACACTCTGCAACGCAGCTGTTTTTCACGCCACAAGGACTATCTCTCCTCAGTCTGTAATCGGGTATTTGGTCAGCTGAACAGCAACTATTTATTGATCGACAATACCCCAAAAGCTGTCAGAAGCAACTGTTTCCGCTTGCGAACTGGTGTGTTCCAAGGAGAAAAACCGGCGGTGCTCTACAACCCGAAATGAAAACCACTGAAACGGCTGTTTTAACCATTTTGTTGGACTCTAAGCCACAATTAAAGAAAGTGCGAGATTTCATTTTAGAGAATAAAACCTACACAGATTGGTTGGAATTTTTGCGTTTGGGCTTCCAACAGTTGCTGCTCACCAACGGCACATCTCTGCCACTCACTCTCGAAGAGCAAAGAATCGTGCTGAAAGAGCGTCCACTGATCAGAAAGCTGATTCGTGCCAAGCGTGTGGAAGCATTCTTCAAACGCTACAATGATCGTTTGGAGCCTCTGATCAAACTCTTCCTGAAATACACCCAATAATGGATAAAGGATATGTGGAATATGTAGCTATCGAAAAGAATGTTCTGTCTAACCTGTTAAAATGCAATCAGCAGCAAGCAACCGAGCCAAATGATAATAAAGATGTAGAAGAAGATGAAGTATCGGCCGCAGCTGACGATGATTATATCGAAGAAGGCGTGGGATGCGTGCCAGAGTCCTATAGGTCTGTAGCCAGTGAAATAGTGAAAAATTTAATGAGAGGTGAAAATTTTAGTTTTGATTGTAATAGTGGTGAAATTGTTTGCTACTTTCCCAAACAGAATCCAAAATCACTGTTTCGAGTGCCCCATTCGAATTTAGGAGATTTGTTGTACTATGTTTGCTGCTGTACAAATGATAATGGTTCGGACCGTCCTATCGGTTTGTCTGCGTTTCTACAAATGTTAGCTAAAACTAGGTTTGCCAGTTCGCAGATTTCCTGTCCCGGTTTGCGCAAAATGTTTCTAGATTATCGCTGTCAGTAAAGAAGAAGTTTATTATTTACAGTTGTTCATAGGTTTGCGTATGAATTCTACAACTCATAACAGCTCGCTTTGAGTAACAAGGAGTCAGAGCCTGTTTAACCATTTCAAAAGTCATCATGCTGCCCTGTTTCTGCATAAAACCGACGTTTTTGGTGGTGGGCAACGTTGGATTGAGTTCAAAGAGAACATTTTCGAAAATTTCTCTCGTCAGCACATTCTTGTTCCGCTCAAACTGCACACCCTTCGCCGACACTTTGACAACTTGGTCATCATTATCGGTGAGACAGTAGAGTTTGGGACTTAAGCAGACCATCGTTCCTATAGTAACAAACGCGTAGTAGGTTGCTGCTGCTGCTGCTGATACTAGTAGCGTACCTTCGGTAGAACGTTCCACGTGCCACAATAGCGGCTTTCGTTTGGTCTCTAGGGCCCGCTCAGGTGTTGACAAATCGACAAAATGTTCATGTTTAATTCGCGCCCATTCTCGCTTTTTGTCCTCTTTGACGCACTCATCCAAACTGTTTTCGGCCAGATTCAGGTAGACACTGTCTGTGTCTAAAATAATATTTTAAGGCTGGTGGTAGAAAAAAAATACAAACCTGTTAACATGATTTCAAAACATTCCGGTTTCATCAGGGGAATGAGAAACTCGTAGGGAAATTTCAGTAGCGCGCATTTTGCAAACTGCAGCACTTGAAATCCAACCTGGAAAAAGAACAAAACTATTTTTAGCCTCTTAAAACTTTTGTTGTACCTGAATCGGCGTGTTATGTGTGACCGATTTCGGCTTTAGAGTAACTTCTAACAAATCGAAGCGATTTTCGGGCGGTTCACCCACCGGCTGCATCGTAGACACGTTACACTGTGTACGCAGCAATCGATGCACATCGCGCGGTTGGAGGAATTTGGTTTTCGTGTGTCTCCGTCTGTCGATGATGCTGAATCCAAATGCATTGTTGACAGCTCCTAAAATAAGCTCTGACTACTCTGCTACTGTACACACTGGTCTACTACCTTTGGCCCAGTGTACTAGCGAATTGTCTCCTGTGGCATCGCCTTTCTTTCGCAGCTCTGTCATGGAGAGCACAAAATCTCTGAGCACCGACGCTGCACGAAACTGCACAATCAGTCGTAGATTTGTGAATTCGACGCCCAGACCCATCAGAAAGCTAGAGAAGATTGTGAGATGTTTTCACACTCTTCTTCTGAAAATGTACATACCGTATGTAGGTTGTGGAATAGACCACATTTTTGGCGAAGAATGACGAGATCAGCATGTGCTGCTTGCTTTTCATGACACCATGTCGCTCCATGCACTCATGCATCCACGGATTCATATCTTCTCTGCTGATGGTGGCATGTTTGTAGATCGGAGGGAACGAGTCGAACTTGTGTCGCTCATTGGGTGCTATGTTGGCGTCCAATTGGCAAAATCCTTCGATTTGTCCCAGAAATACTTGGTCCAGCGCCTCCTGTTCAGTCAGAGTCCACTGGTGAATATGTGGCCCATAGGGAAATTCGTTGCGAATGAACTGTTGGACATCGGTGTTCTGTTGCTTCATTTTATCCCATTGACAACCTGAATCAAAAGAGACTAGAAGAATAAGACTAAGCAAAATAATAATTACCCCAGATATAGTATACATCATGCCCAGCTTTTTTCAAAAGATCCAACTGCTTCATTGTCTCTCTATACTGCTCAATCATTGTTCGTTTTGTGCCGATGAAAATTTGTTGGTTTTTCTCTGGGGTCTGACATTCTGCACACAAAACAGACAGTAGTAATTAGCAGCAAGCAACTAGATATTTATTACCTTCGCAATATCCATGGCTGAAGCCGCACTCCAACATTTCCAAGCACATCGAGTATTGGCGCCCAGTGATTGAATTTTTGAAAGTCACATAGCGATCAACCTGCAAAAAAGACAGTTTTTCCCTGCTGGCCTACTACTGTAGTGTACCTTAACCAGTCCTGTGTCAATTTTTATCCATTTCTCTCCATTGCTGTGTACCGCGTGTCTCATTGGTACTGGAATGTGGTTTCGCGATTCAAAATAGCAAATCCACATCACTGCATTCTGCAGTCTTGGTCCCATAAACTGTGGCTCGAAATTGTTTTCGCAGCACCGAATATAGTAGTGTCCGATAAACTGATTGTGCAACAGAGCGCCACCATACCTAGAGAGTATGTACAGCATGTAGTTTGCCCAACAACAACATACATATTGTTTGCATCAAATCCCACGATTCGGCGACTGATTTTCGGCTCACTGACATTGTGAAGGTTGACTCGAGTCACACCGGTTTTGCAGTAGCGGGTGTAGATCATAGCTGCAAATAATATTATTGTAATACAACAGGAAAAAAAAACAGCTCACAGGGTCCGCCCAGCAGAGTCGACTGCAACAGTTCTCTCAATTCTCGCTGAGGCAAAATGAAATAGTTGTCCACTGGATCATTGACAAACTTCAGCGCCAGATGCAACACTATGCTTGGCAGACTGCAGTGGTATTGCAACAGGTCGATTCCTGTAACACATACGTAGTATATAGTAAGCCTAACCAAAATTGGTAATAGAATACCAAAGTTGTGATAGAGAGCCAAATTCTTTTCAACAGCTTTAGCCAGCGGCACGATATCACCCTGAAACAAAACAAAAACTAAATTTTGAGCCAAAAAAAAAATTTCTCTAAACAAACCTCAATATAGTCTGTGAGAATGTCTCGAACGCTGCTCAGTCCAGCTGCTTCCCACTGTTTGGCGGATTTGTGCATACAATTCTCTGCTGGTCGGTGGTCGCTGTTGTAAGCCCATTTTTCTCAGCGCCACCTGCTCATCATTTTCGCATTTGGTCAGCTCTAGTTGAAATCTTGTCCAGTCAGAGTCTAGCTGGTTCTTGCCGGTCAGTTTGTCATAGAAATGTTCGTACTTGGGCAGCGCCATTTCCAAACCGTCAGGTCCACTTAGAACACCATATGGAAAATATTTTTTGTTGTCATCGCCGCCACTGTCACCGTGAACAATGCACAACAACTGTCGCAAACTCATTTTCTGACCCAAGAAATTCATATAGTCGATCCTATAAAAATTATAATAAATCTACACTGTACAAAAATTTGTCTGGCTACCATTTTGTGTGAGCGCTGCTCAATTGCATGTATGATGTTGCAGTTTTCTTGATAGCTTGCACCGGCGGATCGTAGGCTTCCAGAGCAGCAAAGAGCCCGGCATTTCGCAGCAATGGCAAGTCATACCGAGACGAGTTGAATCTGTAATAGTGGAGAAGTCTGCATCAATTAGCAGCAATAGCTACAACAGCATTACCCCAAAATTACGGTCTTTGTGATGTGTTGTTCGATTCGCTCCAGCAGTTTAGAGTAACGCCACTCCCAGTACTGCTGTTGCTTGAATCTGACCTGACTCAGCCGCTGCTCTATTATGTCGATGTAGGGCTGGACTTCCGATCGCAGCTGTGCAGTGAGTTTTCGGTTATGGTCTAGAACCGCTTCAATGAAGTCTCGCACAAATCGGTATGGTTCATTCTCATCCCGAACGAATATGTGCACTTCGTAGTCCAGTGTGCTCACAAATGCAATCTAAAAACTGGTGGAGCTTTTTACACAAACAGACAAACACTTTTATTAGCACCATCATAGTCTGATGTTTATCGCTGTAACTGTAACTGGTTGTATTTTCCACAGATTGCTGCTGCACTTCTTCATTCAGCAAAAACGACTCCTGCAAATTATTATTATTATTATTAGTTTTTACAAACATCAATCAACTTACAGTGTCAAAACAGATGAAATTCTTTGTGAGCAATGGGCTGCTTGGATATTTCATGTGTCATGGCAGTAGAGGAACTTGGACTTTGCTGAGCTGTTCAATTAGATTCAAGCGTCGTTTGAAAATTCCTTCTTTGCACCTTTCCACCAGACCAGTCTCACTAGGGCTACTACAGTTGGGTTCGAGTGCAGCACGACAGATCTGTTGCACACTGTGGGTGTGCAATTGATATCTGTTCAAAAATTCGTGGTGACAGGTTGTACACATGTGGCAGTCGAGGAAAGCGTTCACTTTCACTACCAACTTGTACATACGACTGCTGTCATCGAACTGTAAGGCAGCATACTGGCTAAAGCTCAAATCTTGAGTTCGTTCCACACTTTTTTCTGAATTGTACAAACAGATTCCAAAACCAAGTGCACTCTCTAACAGTTTGAACAGTTGCTCATTTCGAGGGCTGATTCCATTCGCCACGATAGCAGCGCAAATGTTCGAATCAACTTGACTCAATACCATCTGACGCGCTTGTGCCACTACTGTACGTGCTTTGCGGGCATCTGGATCTTGAAAGCGTACCAAGCAACAGCAAAGAGAAAGCAAACCGAGAACATCTTTGGGTTGTTGCAGATTGTAGGCTATGCCCATTTGATCGAGTTCATTTTTGTCCTCGGAATTTGCCAACACTCGCATTTCCTTTTCAAAATCCAGCACAGTTCGAGTCGGGCTTGTTGCCATTGTTGTTGCTAGTTGTTGTTGCTGCCATACATGTACTAGGGGGGTTTTGGGGGGTTACCCCCCTGCTGGAAAGGCCAACCCCCCCTCACCCCCCCCCGAGTCAGGTTAAGGGACCCCTCCCCCGACCAAAAAATACAATTGGTGGTAGTGGCTCCAGTATTAACAAACTGGGTCAGAAATCACTAATTTTTAGCCTAAAATTCATTTGAAAAGCCTTTGGAAACCGAATTTGGCGTTTCCACTGCTGATATTTAAGAAAAATCGGTGTTTTTGGAAGCTCTTTTTGTCATTTTTTGCTTGTTTTTAGCTTTAAAACGCTATTTGGCAGCTTAAAATAGCGATTTTTAGCGTCCTTACTGAAAAAATCGTGCTAAAAACGCATTTCTAGGCGTTTTGGAGCTTTTTGAAATTTGGGACCCCCCACCTGGGCGAACCCCCCCCCCCTCGACCACCCACCTGAGGAAACCCCCCCTACCCCCCTCCCCCAGGTCGGACCGGAGCTGTTACATGTATGGTTGCTGCTGCAGCTGCTCCTTGCTGTGGGGGCATGTAGTAGTTCGATGTTTGTTCAGTTCACTGTTGTTCTTGAATTTAGCTTTACAGCTGGAGCAGATATACAAATTCAGATAGTTATTTAAGTTCACAATCAGTTGGTAAGTGTCCGAATCGAACTGAACATTCAGACTGCTTTTGTAGTCATCGATGGTGCGGTGTAGGGGTCGTTTCATGTCCGAGTCAAAAATACAGATCTTGCACCCCAAATATTCGCTCAGTCATTTGAAGAGAATGGGATTGGTTGATCGAGTGCCATGGCTCAGCGCGCCGAGCACTGGTTTGGGTAGTCACCAGAGAAATTTCAAAGCTGTTGGAACGACGTCTCTGTCTTTGCGCAGGCTCGGTTCTCTGAACTTGACCGCGCACAGCAACAGGGAGAACGCCATAGTTGCCTGTTCCATGCTCAAGTCGAACTTGTGCATCAGTTCCAACAGCTCGTGCGTTTGGGTTCTGACAGTGGCAGCTAGTTGAGCACTGAAGTTCATCACAGTTCATGATGCCATTTCTAAATTTTTTATTTTTTCAATCTTCCAACAACACAACAATAATCACACGCGCACAACAAATAAAGTTACTTCTCAACAATTGCTAAAGCAAATTCAATGTTTGTCAGCAGAGCTATGGCGCCTGGACTAGTTTTCTCATGCTCGTCGCTATTTCTCATCGCAACTAGATGTGGCTCCGCAAAAACATAATCTTTCTCTATTTCCTCTAAAATTTCTTTGATGGTCTCTGAGTTTAAGAGTCTATAGCAATCGGTTAAGCTAGTATTGGCACCAGGGTGAAAGTAATGATTCGGTTCATCGGAGTGCAAATGGACTGACACAAAACCTAACCTAGGCTGCATATAGAGACTGTGAGTCAGGCGAAAGTACTTTTTTAATAAATTTCTCAACTGCTCAGCTACAAATTCAGGTGTTAAGCGATTCGAAATTAGATTAACATTCTCAAAAATTTGAATAGGCAATCCTTTAGGTGCAAAAACATGATCGTCTATTAAAGGATGGTAACGTTTGAGCAAAGTGGGCAAGCTATCATCGTTCTGCTGTGCCACTTCTACAGCCTCTGCTGTTAGTCCGCCACCTTCTTTCAGTGCTTGACCAAAATCGTCTATCGCCTGTTGATAACCGGTGGCGGCAGGTGGCGCAGTTGTGGTGCTAGCATTGCGGCAATGTGTCACCTAAAAACAGGCGATTAGAGATTGGCTTAACAAGAAGGCAGTACCTGTTGACCAAGTGTAAGCAGTCGGTCCAATTGCTGGTATCGTTGTGGATTGCTTTTGTGCACGCGAACAATGTGTGATGCTAAATCGTTCTTTTGCGGGAACTCGTCTGAATTGCACAGAGCACACACGAACCGATATTCGCAGCTATGCTCGCAGTAGCGCATAATGTGCATGCTTAAATCTCGTTGACATTTTGTGCAGCTCATACTAAAAAACAAAATCGTGTTAACACTTCTTTAAAAACAATAATCAAACGCGCCCAATAAGTAAAAAGTGAACAGATCTAGTATAAACACCTATGTAGTACTGTAGAGGTGCGAGAGAAAACTTTCTTTCAGGTGTAGGATAGCGCAAATCTGTACACAGGAATCAGTTTGTGAAACCAGCTAGCAGCTTTAAGAAAAAAAGAAAGAAAAACCTATGTAGCTGTGCATCAAGCGTAAAGTTGCTCAACCGTAGCCGTTGTTAGGCGATTTGAGAGCGATTTTTCTGTTGGCGAGCCAATAGATGAACGCAAAAAAAACGCAATCGGGAAGAAGCTCAAAACTGCAAAACCTTAAATGAAAGAAGCAGATTTTAATTCGTGACTAAAGTTACAATACAGAATATCGGTCACTAAAATTATCTAGGATAGCTTTGCATGCCTGATCTTTAATCACAAATTTTGCCAAACTTTGACGTAATTTTTTATCCTGTTCCTCCGCGTTATCGAGCATAACACCGATAAGATCCTAAAGAGGAGTAAAAGTTAGAGACAGAATTTTACTTTTCATACATACTTTTGGTGGTGTTTTGCGTTTCACCTCGATGAATTCTTTCAATCCCAGCTGGAAAAGAGAAAAACAGATTGTCATTTTGAGAAAATATGACTTACAGTTCTATCCTTAAATGGATTGATTCTTTGTGGCAGTGTCATGCCTTCAGACAGTGTGGCGCCACAATGGCAAAGCCATCGATATTCTAAGTGCGAAAAATTTTGTTTACATGCTGCAAAATTTGTTACTTACCATACTCGAAACCGTTAAACTTTAGGATTGACCAGCAGCAACCGGCTGTTGAGATGTATCGCTGACAGTGTGAGCACAAAATTCGCTGACACATGGCTTACTAGACTCTGGCTGTTGTTGAGCAAGCAAATAGGGGGCAGGAAAAAAATATGAATATGGAAAGAACCATACTGAGAGAGAAGATTGAAAAATATCAACGTTTATCAACCTTTCACCCAAAACCACCTATTTTTTGTTGGCGTACATTGGATTTTCAAAAAATTCGTTTAAGATACATCCATTTTCTACTTGTTCAGGCGCCTGTTCGCTATTGTTGTTGAGTATTGATGGTTGTTGGTTCTAGAAAAGAAGCAGCTTAGTACTACTTTTGTATAATATTTTACGGCAGCCGCAGCTCCTGGTGGTTGTGGTGGTGGTGGTTTCTTGTCACTGCTGCTAGAGTTTGTTGGTTTGTCGTCATGGTCGCTATCGCTTTCGCTGCTGCTACTGCTATCACTGCTGCTACTGCTGCTGCTGCTGCGATTTCCACTGCTTTCGCTGCTACTGCTGCTGCTGCGATTTCCACCGCTTTCGCTGCTGTGACATACAGGGGTAGCAGCGCTCGTTATCCCATCGTCCCACTGCTGCAGTGCAACCAGTGGCAAGTTTATTTGAGTGCCAATCAAACGCGAATTAATCGCAGCACTCGATTTGTTGGACTCGATTACATGCAGACCCAACCGTTCCAGAATCAGTTGGTGGAAGCATAGCGTTCTGGAAAACACACAAATCAGTGTATGTACTACTACTACATAAAGAGAAAGAAAGATCAAACCGAATGAACAGATTTCTGAGAGTTTTGTCGTTGGGCACCTGTAAAGCAAAAAAATTCACCAATTGCACAAATTGTATATACTGTAGATCGTCGGGCTGCAGAGGCATCGGTGTTTCGTTTGCTGGTGGTGACTTGCTGCGCTTTTTCTTCGCTTTTTTCTCGCGCTTTTCTTTTATCTTTCTCGCCAGTGGAGACTTTCGCTTACTCGTCGATGGTCCGGGAGATGCATTGTCGCCGCCAGCAACCCAAGGACATTTGCACTGTAAAAGAGAAGATAATGTTCTGTTTAGGTTCTATCAAATTTACCTCCCCCAAAACCTGACACTCGTCTCGCTCGGCTTGCTGTCTTCGACCATGTTTCGTCAGCTGGAAAGAAATTGCATAAACAGGCAAAACTAGAGTATATGTACATACGTTGCATCCAGACAGTATCGCATCCAAATTCGGTTTCCTATCCTTGTGCGTCTTTAGCACGTGATGTGCTAAAGTGTACATGTTAAGTGAATAACTATACTGTAGCACCAGCCAATTGGTACCTAAGTCGGCTGAGGTCGGAAATTGGTCCTTAAAACAGATTGGGCATCGCCAGTTTGTCTAAAAAACAGCAGTTTTTAGTATAATAAACTAAATCTACTTCTACTTTGCAGTCGTGCACTCTTTTCATCGCTTGTGTTACGCACAGTCGGCCACATTTGGCACAGGTGACTTTCTTCTCACTCATTCTCACTCGACCGATCGTCTCGCAACAGCAGCAGCCTATTGTTGTTCAAGCCCACACAAACACACTCCAAAGATACATCTAATTGATTTCTGTTTTGAGAAACAGAATATAAATCATGGCAAAAACAGCACTAATAATTCTGAACAAAGTTTATGCAATACGTCAATTTGTGCATGAATTTGTGTAGAGAAAATTAATCAGACCCGATTTTAACCAAAATTTAGCAAACGTAAAATTTAAGCAAAATTTAGTAGAGCTAAATGTAGCAAGAGCAAATTTTCAGTGGGCATTCAATATCTGTAAAAAGAAAAATAATTACCTACACCAATTCATGCACATTCTAAAATCGCTGTCTTTTCGCAGAAAAGTATGGGTTGCTCTTCGTGCTGCTCGCATATAAATCGCGCTGAAGGTCTTTCATTTCCTGGAAGCGTTTTAGCTCCTCCTCGAGTGCCGCCAATTTCGCCTGGTCCGATTGCTTCGCTTCGAAGTAGGCTTCAATCGCCTTAAATTTATATTTGATTGCAAATCACCATTACCCTTCTTCTTCTCTATCTAACCTCAGGATAAGCCCGTCTCAGATTCTGAAAACACTCGAGCGGCATCGAGACTCGCTTCGCCCAGTCGACCGGCCAGTAGGAAATCTGTAAAAAATATCAAAGTTTACAAGCAAAGACTAAAAAACAGACACTCACTTTGTTTGTTGTCGGATCGAGTGCTTTCAGATGCTCGCCGATGTTTACATAGGTGGTGCATTTCGCTGCTGACACCCAAAAGCTCAGCATAAAAACGCTTTGCTGGCGAAAACCCGGTCCTAGAAAAACGATTGTTTCCAAGACAAGGTCTATACTACACTGAATATACTACATACCCAGTTCGATATGTTTCGATACGGTACCCTGCTTGGGCTTGTTTTCTCGCTCTCGCTTGCGCTTTTCACGTGTTTTCTAAAAATATGTGACTATTCTGTACATACTGTATAGAAACATCGCTCCAACTATTTTAAAGAAAATCAAAACATTTGCGTGAATTTGAGTAAAGAAAAAACTCCTTTTTGAATCCTTTCAGCCAAATTCTTGTTTGAAATAAAAAACATTTTGAACTACACTGAAAATTCTGTTTACCAGGTATGTAGATGTCTTAGTGAAGCAATAATTTCAAATTTATTCTCTGACTGGAAGAGAAATTTTGTTCGCTGACTGAAAAGAGAAAATTTGTTGTCTGACTAAAATTTGTAGCCTGACTAAAAGGTAAATTTAGTTGTCTGACTGAAAAATGTTTACTGACTGAAAGGTAAATTTAGTTGCCAAACTAAAAATTGTAGCTTGACTGAAAGGTAAATTTAGTTGCCAAAGTAAAATTTGTTGGTTGAGTGATTTTCCAATTCTAAAAATCTTTTGTACCAAATTTTTGCTTGACTAAAGCAAAAAAAAATCTCAAATTATTGGTCGACTAAAAGAACAATTCTCTAATTCTAAAAATTTTTGTACCAAATTCTTGCCTGACTGAAAGAAAAATTTTGTTGCCTGAGTGATTTTCCAATTCTAAAAATCTTTTGTACCAAATTTTTGCTTGACTAAAGCAAAAAATCTCAAATTATTGGCTGACTAAAAGAGCAATTCTCTAATTCTAAAAATCTTTGTACCAAATTCTTGCCTGACTGAAAGAAAAAATCTCAAATTATTGACAGACTAAAAGAGAAATTTTCCGATTTATTGCTTAACTAAAGTACAAATTTTTGTCTGACTAGAAGAGAAATAAAGCACCAAAAGAGAAGAATAATTATTCAATAAGATGTATTATGCTTATCAAATGTAATGGAGTACATACAAACTGAATGAATTTGGATACGTTGACTTTATTTCCCAAGGAGAACGGAAAAACCGAATTTTAATGAATCGCGAAAAATCCTGACCTGATTGAGAAAAACCAAGGTCATTTTCGGACTCAGAGCATCAAAATTAGTCTAATTCAGCTGAAAACCCCTGGACGATTTTCAAAAAATTTCGCTTATTTTTGATGAACGTTTTCTTCCTACCTCCACCACAAAGGGGGACGAATTAGATGTGTGACACGAATTAGAATTGGTCCTCAAATCCCAACGCCTCCAATTGGCGTCTTGCTTCATCTGCAATAAA
>JASANB010007850.1:0-36627 GCA_030248155.1 Sabatieria punctata
CGGCGAAGATCGATGACGTGCAAATCGTGAGTGGCGGGCTGGATGATCGAAGTGGTTCTGGTACGATCTGGAAGGGAGCAAATGGCAGAGGTGGCCTGGAGGATGAAGACGATTTAGGTTCAGTAGAAGGTGCCAGTACTTGAGTGGTTTGAATTTGGCGCACTTCTTACCGATGACAAGTCTTCCCGGTTATGGTCCCAGCACGAAAACTCATAACATTCGGTCCTGTCATGCGAGGGCCTCATTATGGCGGGCGCCAGGCCGGCCAGGAACGTCACCAGCGCCACCCACGTTTCACTTCACTTTCTCTCAGCTTAAAAAAGCGTACTTTTCACACTGGGGGCCTATTTTCCTAGAATCTTCGGCGAACCGATCATTCGGCGAACCGATCATTCGGCGAACTGAACCTTCGGCGAACTGAACCTTCGGCGAAACTTTTTCGGTGAACCGATTTTCGGCGAAGTGATTTCGGCGAACTGATCGTATCCCCTCTTAAATAGCGCTACGAAATTCTAAAATAAAAAATATGTCTATGGGGTTCCAGTCGAGCTAGGGGCTCTAAATGGGGGCGAAAAAAATTTTTTTCATCGAAAACAATTTTGTACTAAAGATTCTTAATCTACTTGAAAAGTTACCTAAAACCCCCACTTTTTAAGTCCCAACCGTTGTCAGTAAGAAAGAAAGTTAAGTTTGAAAATTTCGTCCCATAGTTAAGCAAGCCTATTTTCGCGGGCTTATATCTCGAGCGTGGAGCGTCGAATTAGGAATTCCTCTGCAGCAGTTGAACAACTCATCAAGTAGTATTAGTGTGCCAACCTACAGCCCTCTACGCCAAACTTTCAATTTTGGGTCTGAATACCAAGACTCGATTGAATCAGACACTGTCTTAATACCCGAAAATTTTCCCTATTTTGTTACTTACATTTGTTTGCAATGCGACCATTGTAGTAGGTATGGCCAATGGTTTTCAAAAATTCACGCTACAGCAAAACAAATATGCTAAAACCGCCGATAACATGACCGGATGCGATAATTTACGCAAAAAACCGCACTTGATTCCATGAAAAATTAGAAAAATGCGATCTAAAAGCGTCCGTCTGCGAAGAACTTTTGTATGGCGCACTTGGTACCATTTTTAATTATGGGCAACAGATTTGAATAACTCGCGCTACAAGCAAAATTTATGCTAAAACGGCAATAGCATGACCGGATGCGATTATTTACGCAAAAAACCGCACATAATTTCATGAAGAATTGGAGAAATGCGGGTTCAAAACAGCCGCGTGGATCAAATCGCGTAAATTAGTGTTTATAACTTGGTCGCCGTCCCAGCGGTGGCTGATTTTCGATGGCGCGTGTTACGAAGGTGCAACCAACTTGATTGTTTAAAATCTACTAGAAAGATGTGAATATTCGTCACCCAGCTAAATTAATGCAGAAAAGTATGATTGCAAGTGTTGGGTACAATAAAAGCCTGAAATGGCAAAAATTTAGGGTTACAGAAACTTCAACATCGTTTGTGGGGTTAACGACAAACAGCAGAGAGCCAATTCTTATATCAGTCGAAAACCTGAAGTCTACTGTATACGGAACCGATTGAACATCTTTCGCCGAATTTGTTGTTTTTTCACAAGAACGAGGAACATGAAAAAAATCCACGAAAAAGCCGATTTTCAGTAGTTAAGGAAGAATCAAATTTGTGGGGACCATGCCAAAGTGCGGAAAGAAAAAAAGCGGTGCTATATAGGTAACGAGTTGCGGTGATTTTAAAACCGGTTGAACAAAATTTGAATCAAGTCTCCTTTTAGCAGAAAATAGACATTGAAAAACGACGAATTCCGTTTTCGAGAGAAAAATGCTCTTTAACGGCCGAATTATGATTCAATATGCATCTTAAGGTCGGTTTATACTTCGTCTAGTAGACATGTCCTCGCTGTCTACCTAGACAAAATCGACAAAGTAGACATTTTTCTGTTTATACTTTTGTCTATTTTGTCTGTCTATACAGACACCATTTTTGTTGATGTCTACTGTCATTTGTCTTTAGAAAAAATCCTAAAGACATTTGTCTACTCTTGTGTCTATTGTGTATTATTCATGATTGTTTGATGATGGCGACTGATGAATTCAAAAAATTATTAATCATCGAAGTGCAAAAGCATGAAATCTTGTGGAATATCTCGTTGGTTGGCTATCGCGATTTCAGGACGAAGGAGAATGCCTGGAAAGAAGTGGCTAACTAAATAACTAACTAAATTCAACCGGCACAACACTGCCCCCGGCCCAAAAATACAAGTACTAGTAGTGTAGTGGCTCCCAGTACTAACAAACTGGCTCAGAAATCACAAATTTTTAGCCTAAAATTCGCGTTGAAAAGCCTTTTTTGAACCGAATTTGGCGTTTCCACTGGTGATATTTAAGAGAAATCGGTGTTTTTGGAAGCCCTTTTTGTCATTTTTGCTCGTTTTTAGCATTAAAACGCTATTTGGCACCTTAAAATAGTAATTTTTAGCATCCTTACTGATAAAAACGTGCTAAAAACGCATTTCCAGGCGTTTTGGAGCTTTTTGAAATTCGGGACCCCTGTTTGGGCGAAACCCCCTCAACCCCCCCCCCACCTGAAGAAAACTCCCTACCCCTCCCCTCCTCCACCAGGTCGGCCCGGTGCTGTTACATGCATGATGACAACATGGGTGTTGAAGAGGAAGAGGCTAGCGAATCTGCGATTCTACAACAAGATGACGCAGAAGTGTTGCTAACAGAAAATGTGGAGCCGGAACTGGTAGTAGATTAAGAGTAGAGGAGTCGAGGTCCCCAACCTACAGCTTCGTCAACAGTACCCCACTCCGCCGTATGCCGGAAGCCAGCCAGTTCTCAGAAAAAGCAGCACTAAGCGCTCTCACAATTCCATGTCTACTGAGGCTCACTCAGCTCAACGCTGCTATTATTCACGCCGAGCTCAGTCGGTTGAATGATGAGGACAAGTGGGCCTTATACGGAAGATTCATTGCCCACGAGTTATGGGAGCAGCCCTGGACAAACAGCTGCAGCTGAAACGCAAAATTCATGAATGTATATGATGCAAAAGTGGATAAAGTGGCCTTGTTTTTCATAAAGTAAGCACTGAATTGTTAGGTGTGCATAGCTGATAAAGCATTCTATTTATGTATGTACATCTACGAACACAGTCAATCAGTTAATGACAGTTGGGCAGAGGAATCCTATCTGAATCGCGGTTTCTGCCACTCAACAATGCCTTCCTGCACAATGTAGTCTGCAAACATTTCCCGAATCTGTGTAGTTGTAGCACTGGAACCTTGAGCAATCTTGAGACATCCGGAATGTGGTTCATCTATGGGTCGATTACGCGTATCGGATTTACACAACCGTAAAAATCCTTCTCAGTTTCGATTTTGATGCAGCGAATGAACTGCCCATCTTCATTTGCGTCTTTGGTTCAAATACACTTTCTTTTTCAGCAACAACAAGACGTGACAATTTTTTATTCTTTGATTTTTCTTCTTTTTTAGTGTCTACACAGACAGACAAAAGTGTCATTTGTCTACTGTCTATTTGTCTATGCGAATTTTGTCTATTTGTCTATTGTCTACTGAAAAATGAAGTATAAACCGACCTTTATTCGATAGCTCACACTCTGTTTCATATAAATACATCACATCCTCCTATCAATAACGGAACACAAAAAAGCATTTGCGCTTGAAGTTGAAAAAAACATTTTGGACCACTTTTTGGCTGTGTTTTTGTATTTTCTATTCCGCGCCGCGCGCACGTGCTTTGGCCATCCCTAATTGTAGTAGTCAAAAAGACAAAAAATGTAAATGTCAGGAAAAAGAAATGTGTTCATTTTCATTTTTTAGACATCCCGTATTTTGAGCTGTTAAACACCAATACTAACAATGCACGATGTGACATTTTTAAGTATTGGCCTCTTCCTAAACCACCAGGGCGACTGCGAACAAAGGGAGAGAGATAGAATGGTTTCAGATAGTCTGTCGGTGCACTCGATGAGTTCGGTGAGCGAGAGTGAGTCGATTGGTTCGGCCTCGAAGGAGCACAAGAAAGCCACCAATCAGATTGCGATATCGTTGGAAGGCGTCAGCGGCGTGGTGGCCGGCAAGGCCGAGGCCATCGGCGCTCTATGCAAATTATTCTGCTCCAAAGACTGCCACGAGACTGTCACCGAGTGCTACCTGCTCAAGTTCTACTGCCTTCTACTGGAGACTTTTAGTGGGGTAAACACCTTTCTACAGTAGGCACAGACGTGGGCAAAGGCTGGTCGACCCTCCTCAGGCTCTCACCTACCCCCTCAGCCCACCGCTACCCCTCAGGAAATTTTTGGAATGATTTTGTACAGAAAGTATGATAAAAGTATGCCTAGTTAGGTATAAATGAGCTTAGAATAGCTTATTTTAACGAAAAACAAGCCAAAAAAGCAAGGTCTGGCCGCTTTCATTTGCAGGCGTTTTGAAGTTGCTGAGCCACGCGAAACACGCATGCAGTTAGGTTTTCTAAGATAATTGCTGGTCTTGTTAAGAGAGACCGTCTGATCCTGTCCTACGTATTCTTCCACGCAACCAACTTGTTCCGTTGCGCCTTGCGCGGCTCTCAGTTGCTGGTGCCGCTGGCGTTGGACGCACTGGAGCTGCTGGTCTTGGAAGGGGAGCGCTCCAGACTCCACCCTTCCTTGTCAGACATCGAGGTCAGACGCGCCTGTCTCAGTGTCTGCGCGTCGCTGATTAGTCTGCCCACTCACTATGGAAATTCTCTTGTCATTGGTAACGTATTTGCTTGTCTGCTTGTACAGATTGGGCCGTTTATCTATCATTGGTTTTGTCTTGCTGTCTGTAACTTTTCTGCTCATCAATCAACTTTCAATACAACCTGCACACGATCTCAGATTTTTTCTGTCAAAATTTTGGCCAGGTCTGTCACTTCAACCCCTAGTTATGCACTTGCATGATTGTGTCCACCATCACTTGTGACGTGAAGCAACGGCAGACATGGGCTAGCATTTTGGCTGATTCTTCGGTAAAATCTGTTTCGGTCCGATGTGCCTTACGGCCCTAAGATCAGACCTACAATGCACGTATGTTATCCATTTCGCGACCCCTGTGATTCGTCATCTCGGACGTTTCCCTTCTATCACTGCCAGCCACTCTAGCCATGCTGTTGGGTGCCAGGTACTAAGAGAGTGCTTGGCGCGTTGACGTCATGATGATGTCGGCTCCCTACGTCCGCTTGGTGCGCCCTGGTGTGAGAGAGGCCCCAGGCCTAGTCGGTTTCCATGGACAACTCCTGACTAAGTTGATCTTCTCCTCCAACGTGGCATGCTTTGTAACAGCTTCGGCGCAACGGCAGATCCAGTCTGTTCCCACTTTATCTACATACTCGCTGTCACCAGCTTTCGATGGTCTGGGTGGAGCTTTGTGCCGACGACCACCTCTTTGATGCGGCACAGCACTTTGATGATGAGCTCTTTGAGAGGATGAGCGCACTACGTCGCGCACAGTGACTTTGCGGCCTAAACCACTACATCAATTGTGCCGGCGCGGGTAAAATCTGTTGAAATAAGTTATTCTGAGTAGCCAGCAGAGTTGGTGTAGTGGTTTAGGCCGCAAAGCCACTGTGCGCGTGCGCAACGTCGTGCGCTCATCCTCTCGGCGCGGCAAGAAAGAGTTGGTGGTCGGCACAAAGCTCCACCCAGGCCACCGAAAGCTGGTGACAGCTAGTAGATAAAATATGAACCGATTGGATCTGCAGTTGCACAAAAGCCGCTCCACAAAGCCTGCCGCGTTGGAGAAGAAGATAGAATACAATTAATTGTTCATGTCTGGACACGTATAAGTGCATAACTAATGGTTGTAGTGCCAGACTGGGCTAGTTATGAATTTTCCTGACTCTTCTACCGGGTGCACACGGTATTTGACAGTTTTTAGATCTGAACCGTTCCAGCCAACGTCACACTTTCATAGGACTGCGACCGAAACTGGAAAGAGTGCTGGTGCAGGCGCTGAAGACAGAAACTGACAGTTGCAATATTCAGTGCGCGCTTGGTTAGTCTTTGTATACACCTTTGTGTGGCCTCCTTATCCTTCAAATATGGATCCTACCGGCATACGGTACCATACGTTTTTTTCGCATAGTTTTAAACACCGAATTATTCAGTTTTTTGTCGAAAAATCTGCATATTTTTTGCTATTATTATCCCAAAACACCAATTTTTGGCAACTTCTCTATTATAACTCTCTTAATTTGGTAAATTGTTCGATTTTTTGGAGTAAGTTTTCAGTTTTCTAAGAAAAACAAAAACTAGAAAAGCGTTCTACAATAGTAATAGATTCGGTTTTGCACAATATAATATATTGTGATGTTATTATGTTATGTTATTATATTATGTTATTGTTATTACATATATTGTTGTTAGTTAAATTTTTGCAGTGGGCCAATTTTTTTATCATCATTTTTGTTTACTTTCCCTACCTTCAAAGACGCTACCGATCGGAATTTGTAGTAACTAATTGCTGAGAAACTACTAAAGACAGCTGAAAATGGCTGGTTTGCAATCTGATTAACCAACTTTACTATCTGCTAAGAAATTATCGAAAAATTGTTGGTTGATGGTTGCTGACACGCCCTGTATGTACGTGTTTGATGAATGACTGAGTTTATGTTTAGGCTTGGCTGTGGTGTTTTGTCACGAAAACTCACTATGGGAGTGCTCTGAATTGGACGAAAAATCAAACGGTTAGTTAACAATTATGCTCTTCTTTTTTCATATAATTTAAGAGGCGCATAAATGGCTTGGAAAAATCCGGTAGGTGGTCTGGGGGGTCTAAAAACGCCTATTTTGCCTTAAGAAAACGAGAAGTTTTCCCTTCGGGCGGGGCTGGGGTGAAGGGGTATGGCCAGCCAGGAGAGGGTAACCGCCCAAACTCCTCCTGGTCTATGTATGTACAGGCAGGTTGTCTAAAAGTACAAGACTTGTTAAAAAACGCGAAGTTTATTTTTGCTCTCATTTTTGTAAGGCATGGGCTGAAATTAGGAACATGCAATTTTGGTTGATTTCCTTTTAGACGTGCATTTTACCGTACTAGGGTGTTTAGGTTACTGTAGCACAGTGGTGCGCTCAGTGTTGAGCGCGTTGTGTGAACATCTGTGTCAGAAATGGTCCGGCGACTATGCGGTCTGTCTGACAGCACTGGATGCCTTATCTTCGCTCTCCTTTCTGCCGGCCAACTTTCTGCTCCACCCCGACGACACAGTCTGTCACATCGTAGTCAACAGTTTGTGCAAATTTATCGAGATCCAACTGAACCGACCGCCGAGAGCGCAGACCAGGGACCTTCACTCCACCGTGGTCTCTGCCTTCTTCTCGCTGCAAACCTGGATCACACAACTGCAGCAAATCGTCGAGAACGAAGCTCTCCTGCGATTGGTGGCCGAAACAGTTGAGCTCGGCGTTTCCGGCTCGAAAAATCAGGTCTGACTGGCGCTTAGACCGTCGTACGGTAAAGTATCGTTTCCGTCTCTTAGGTGATTGGTCGACTGGGAGTGGGCGGAGCGTCGAAGCCGCCGGCCAGTCAGCGCGTGCACGACGCCGCCGAGCAGCTGCTGCACTGCATTTTCGGAAACGCCGTAATAATAATATCGATTTTTTCTTTTTTTCATGCAGTTTAAAACAGCCAATGTAGGGCATGCGAGCGCCCAGTCTGCGCGTGGAGGACGAAAGTTGGCTGCTGGCCAAGGCTGGCCTGTCGGCCGGGGCGCGAAAACTGAAATACTTCTACGTCGATAACTGCGCAATTGTGGCTATTCTCGAAACCACTGATCTGAACCAGAATACCAAAGGTTTTGAAATGAAATTGGTTGCAAGAGAACGCTACTTTTTGATAGGTTTTCCTTCCTGTTCCTTACTGATTCGCTCGCCGTTTTTCGGAGTTCGTGCATTCAACTTTACGCTAGAAGCCAGACCGCCGGATCAGAGCCCACCTCCCGATTGGGTGGAGAGACCGGTGGGTCAGGAACCCGCCAAACAACACCTCAGTCCTTCCCTCTACTTTCCGGTAGAGTTGGAGCAGGTGCCAAAATGCAAAGCGTCAGTTCTATGTCTTTGTTTAAAATTTGAACCGACGCAGTTATTTGCAGAGACTCAAGCATGCCTCTGCTACAAGTGCAGGAGGCGGCGGAGAAAATTAAAGCAGAGCTGCGAGAGGCGATTAAAAAGGAAAAGTGGGCGGCCGGCCGACCTGAACAGACGCCTACTAAGGACTTGAAGCCGCCGCCGTAAATTTTTGTTGGCTTTTTGATGCCGGTGCTGTGCAAATATCTGACTCCCGGGAGTCACAAATTGCTTCAAATTTCTGACTCCCCATGCATACAGTACGAATATAGAATATCTGACTCTGAAGCAGACAGAAAGACCCCACAGAAATCACAGAGTTCGGGAGGACTGGGACTGCCCCCCATGTCAAGGGTTGTGCGCGTATGGTGAACGTGAAAAAACTTGAAGCCAGTCGATCCCGTCTGCCGCAGTGCCAAACTCCCAAGCTTGAATCTGACATTGTCATGGAAGCAGAAAACAGAGTGCCACATACATCCTCCTTCAGCCCCCAGATGAAAGTGGCAGCATAAGAAGTGCACCGAATTTGGATTCCAGTTTCAGCTTGCTGTTCTGTAAGGTTCTCGTGGGTGCAACATTAATGGACAGCAGCCTGGCGGAATAATTTCTGTGAAAGGTGATGGAAACTGTTTGTTTCGAGCAGTTAGTGTAGCCGTTTCGGGCCGCTCTGAACTGCATGCACAGATTCGACTTCTTGTCTGCAAGGTGATGGAATCCCACGAAGGTGAATTGGAGTGATTGCTTAAGAAACCAGTTGAGCAGTACATCATGAGAGAAAAATGGAAGAGCCAGCAAAAGATGCCATGGAACTGGAAAAGATGGGTTGGCACTACAAGATCTTGGCACTGTGGATATCAGAGTGGATATCTTTGTGTACTCAACCAAAGAAAGGAATGGCACCGATTTCCTCTGCCATCAGAACAGCAACAATTTTCGGCCAATTACAATGCTATGTACAGTATCTAGTGCATTCAGGAAACCATTACAACCTAGCCACGAAAGTTATGTGATTTGTTATGTTACGTTATACAGTATGTTGTTTTGTATTGGTATTTATTGCACGTGCGTGTATTACGTGTGCTGCTGTAAAGGGGAGTCAGAAATTTGCAAGGAAAACTACTAGGGAGTCACATATTTGCAACAATAAGTGACTCCGACTCCCCCTGTACAAAGTATAGGATGGGAGTCACTTATTTGCAACAATAAGTGACTCCGACTCCCCCTGTACAAAGTACAGCTGGTAGGTACCACCAAATTTCAGGTAAGCCCAGGTTCAGGTATCTCTAAAATCCAATTTCAGGTTCAGGTTCAGGTACATTTTTCAAAAGTACCCAGGTGTCAGGTTCAGGGTCAGGTACTTTTAAATAAAGACACAATTTTTCGGCTATGAGCTAAATCAATAGCGCTCCTGTTCCTTTTCATAAGAAAACGATCCACGTTCAAAGCAATCGAAATTTACAAACCAACAATTCGACAAAAACGAGAAAAACGCAAGACAATTTTTATTTGCGGTATGACGGACCGATCGCCAGGCACGCACCCCACGCACTCCACAAACGTTCATTTCAAACTCTAAGTTCCGGCATTAAGCTAAGGCTCAGGCTTACATAAGTTCTGCTAGCTGACGTTTAAGTTTACGTTCAACAAACAAACTAAACCTTAGGCTTAGGTAGTGATGCAACCGGGAGCGGAATACCGGGATTCGGGAAAACCGGGATTTCCGGGAAATGAGAATACCGGGAATATCGGGAAATCGATCAAAACGCATGCACCATGATAAAACATAAATGTTTTCAACATTCGGTTTAGCTATTGATACCATTTCTAGTGGTTTTCTCATGGATTTTCTCTCATAACGGGCTAAACTACAGTACACTGTGAGATCAGATTTATGTTGAATGGGTTAGTGGGTTGGTTTGGCAGACACCAGGCAGCTCGATGTTAATTGGACCAAAAGAGGTGTGTATTGTAGAATAGCCAATCAATGGGTGGCTTTGCTCATTTGAAGGCTTTTATGAAGTTGGAAGTTTAGAACATAAAGTTTGTGGCCTAAACCAATATAAAAATATTTGGAACAAAAGGAAACGCTGCAAAACATGTCTGTTCGTAGGGCCCGACCGGATACAAATTTCTACCGGATCCGGATGCGGATATGCCCATATCCGGCCGGATCCGGATCCGGATATGCCGGATATCATTGATCAACTTAAAATTTTTTAGAATGCAATAAAACCACATATATACATTTCTTTGTTCTATAACAGTTGATTTAAAACAACATCTAATAATTGTAGTTCAAAGAACGCAAGTTATACTTGTTAAACAACAACATTTCTAAATTTTCGGGCTTCAGAGAGGAGCGATCGCCTTCCGAAATCGTGCCAGCAGTCTTAAATGTTCGCTAGCTAGTAGACCTAATTCGTAGTACTACAAACTATAAACTACATATTTTCGGCGATTATGACGTCATCAAGACTACAAATTAACTAAGACTACATATCATTTTGGCTAACTACAAATTGACTACAAACTACTTTTTCATAATTTGCGAATTTATAGTCAATTTGTAGTCATTTTTCTTGGAAATTTTCCGATTTTTTAATGTAATCTTATATAAATTGAGTCCCCAATCGGCCTTTGAGCTGTCTAGAGCTTTTGATAAGCTAACCAAATACCAAGAATGAAGCTATTTCTTATGTAAACTTTTCGTTATTCCAATCCAATAGAAAGATCGTTATTCCAATTTTCCAATAGAAAGATCGTTATTCCAATTTTTTCACAGAAAAACCAATTAACAGACTTCCGGTTATTATTTTTGCAAGGCATTCCCATGACTGATTGTTCATTTGGCAAACCTTTGCAGTAATATAAAATTTGTGACGTTTGGTAACCTGACTACAAATTGACTACAAACTAAAACTACATATTTTTTAACCTGAATTTGACAACTACAAACTAAGACTACAAATTATTTTCGCGAAAATTTTTAACTACAAACTAAGACTACAAATTGAAATTCTCTGAGGAAATAGGTCTACTCGCTAGCTACCGTACCGATAGGAGCACTCAAATACTTCCTGGCAAGCTGAAAAACTGTTTTTAGAACCATACAAATGCCGCAAATTTCTGACCTGGTCAATTCTGGACGGTTGAATGCAATATTTATGTTCAAATACGTAAAAAATCACGTTTTCTCATCTGTGACTGATATCCGGCATATCCGGCAGGTAATATCCGGATCCGGTACTGGATCCGGATATGGCCATATCCGGCCGGATCCGGATATCCGGTCGGGCCCTATCTGTTCGCTCAAATTGAGCAAGTAGCAGTCATTTGAAAACTTATTCAAAGTGTTGCGTGGCGCTGGTAGTGGCAAAAGAAAGTTGGGTACACAGTAGATATCACTGAAATACATACATAGTATCTGCAAAAAACCGTCAATACTGCTATAGCATATATTTCCCGGTATTTCCCGGTATTAGAGAATGTGTGAACCGGGATTGGAAACCGAGAGTGAAAATACGGGAATTCCCGGTTCTTCGGGAAATACCGGGATCCCGTTGCACATCACTAGGCTTAGGTACGTATAGTGGAAGACAAGCTTTCATAAAGTCAATTTCCGGATGGGGCTTTTCACTATAATCACCTTCATTTTAAGTTACAGTACACATAGGTGCAGATAATGTGCATTATATGCTTCACGCTAACCATTTTTAAGAACAAACCTGTACAGCGTCAAGCAATATCTGATTTAACCAACTGACAGTACGTGCTACTTGTACCGGGAAGTTTAAATAAGAAAAACCTGAAAAGTAGGTACCGACCTAGTAGGTGTCAGGTAAGTACTTATATTTTCAAGTAGGTTCAGGTTCAGGTTCACAATTTTCAGGTTAATACCCAGGTTTCAGGTTCAGGTTCAGGTATACCTACCAACTGTAGTACAAAGTATAGGATGGGAGTCACATATTTGCAACAATAAGTGACTCCGACTCCCCCTGTACAAAGTATAGGATGGGAGTCACATATTTGCAACAATAAGTGACTCCGACTCCCCCTGTACAAAGTATAGGATGGGAGTCACATATTTGCAACAATAAGTGACTCCGACTCCCCCTGTACAAAGTATAGGATGGGAGTCACATATTTGCAACAATAAGTGACTCCGACTCCCCCTGTACAAAGTATAGGATGGGAGTCACATATTTGCAACAATAAGTGACTCCGACTCCCCCTGTACAAAGTATAGGATGGGAGTCACATATTTGCAACAATAAGTGACTCCGACTCCCCCTGTACAAAGTATAGGATGGGAGTCACATATTTGCAACAATAAGTGACTCCGACTCCCCCTGTACAAAGTATAGGATGGGAGTCACATATTTGCAACAATAAGTGACTCCGACTCCCCCTGTACAAAGTATAGGATGGGAGTCACATATTTGCAACAATAAGTGACTCCGACTCCCCCTGTACAAAGTATAGGATGGGAGTCACATATTTGCAACAATAAGTGACTCCCATCCTATACTTTGTACAGGGGGAGTCAGAACTTGTAGGGAGTCAGAAATTTACACAACACTGGAAAGAATGAGAAGTTCGGCAAAAGTGCCTTCTCTCTTTAAAGCTTGCTTAAATAGATGAGTCATTCTGGTCTAAAATGTTGCCCTGTTTTATTTAGGATGATCACAACTGAACTGAAATCGAAATCTGTAGAGTTTTTCATAGAATCTCTAACTCCGATCTAAAACCTTGATTGTTGTTCTTTCTATTTATCTGTTTATTTCAGACCCAATGCGTCTTGTGAAATCGGTCGCCTTTTGCTGCAAGATCTAGGCTTTTTGGAAGCCGACAAATTGGGGGTAAGAATTTAGTTTCTTTCTACGTGTATCTCATGTTTTTGTTGGAAAGCTTCGCTTCATGAGAGGAGTTTAGCCTAACTAAACTCGTAGTCAGCTTTTTCTTCAACATTATTATTATTCCAGTAAAGTAATAACAATCTGGCTCCAACATACGTATGCTCCAGTACTTGTACGCCAAGGGAGACGGGGGTTGGAGTTCTGTCACTGGCCGTAAGTCTGAGTCCATGTTCTGGAGAGAGTGGACGGGGTACTAAAAAAATCGATCAAAAATCGCAGAAAAATAATTTTAGTGTATGAAATTCTAAAAAATCTAATAAACACTATTTTGGACCTCTCAATAAACGAAACTGCTTTTTCTGGCCCCACCTAACAGGCAAAGCCTATCCTGTCACCCTAATCTGCCCAGTGGTTTTACATGTACGTACATATGTATGTTTCAAACTAATTAATCAATGTGAGGACGTTAGCAAAGTAAGAGATAAGTGACCGAAGCCGATTTCTCATAAACACTCCCACTCGATATAGCGTGATGGAGTTCCGTGTTTGCTGCGTAAATGACCGGTTTCGTGTTGGACTGATGTAACAACACCCAACCATCCAAAACACCAGTCAGATCAGAGATTCTGCTTGAACCGGCACGCTAGGTCGTTCTGAAGCGCGAGATGACCAAGTTTGCTCTGGCCTTGATGCTCACTTCTCTGTTGGTCGTTTCCGTTTCGGTGGCCGAGGCTGCTGGCGCAAAAATCTGGCCACCTTTGTCGCGGCCGTTTCGGTTGGGGCTAAATAAGGCATGGTTTCTGAAGCTACTCAATAAATACTTGAAAAACCGGTGAGTTAGACCGGTTGAGTTTTGTTTCGCCAATAAGCAGCGCTTCTTGTTTTTTTGGGAAGATGACGGCAGATCGCATCAAGAAACCGGCTAAGAAGATTGGAGTTGGGAAGGCGTGATAAATCCATTATAGCATTGAGTGCTATGGATGAAATAGTGTTCTTGTTCTTATGCAGCAGAACAGGTTATCTAACAATAGGGTTATTAACAATGTGTTGCACATATGGCCAAGAATGCATCCAGAGTAGCAAGAGCAAGAATGTGCCACTCAGTGTCGCGAATTTCGCTATCCTTTCGGTATTGCGCTAGTGCTTGATTGCAGAGCAATCTGGTAGCACCTCCTTTGCTCAGAAATAAAGCGCAATGGCAATTTACCGGAGTGATCGTGAAATTTACGACCGTGCCGCTAATTAAGGTGCGGGGCATCAACACTCGGCCGGCGGCTGAGTGGCACATTTTTACCACTCTTCATGCATTCTTGATATCGCTTAGAGTACAACAGTACAGAAGTATGAATCCACCTCTACCTGCAATCGCATACATGATTGCATGTACATCTGTGCTGCGGGCATCCACTGTATGTGATTGTCTTTACAGAATATTTAAACCTACATACAATGTTGTTGTTGTTGTACTTTTTGTCCTTTCGGACTAGGAGTAGCCAACTGCTATAGAGCAGGAAGAGACACGAGGTCCGGCAGCCTCCTTAACAACAATGTAAATTTTTTTCTGGAAACTGCAACTGCTGTTATCTTAGAACGAAATAAATTGACCACTTGTTATTTCTAATTCAACCGGATCACATCACGATAATATAAACGGAAGTCAGAGTTATTTTTGCTGAAGTCACTTGAAACTTGGAGCCAATCCTATCTCACTCAATTCTGTTTTAGTCAAAGACCTTCTTACTGGACAGTGAGCATGAAGAATTTTTGTGTGCTCTGCATGACAATCTAGACAAGTGCCCTGCTCATCAGATAATCACTACTCACATTTTCTATGTGAAAGCTGGAGAGATCAGAGCTTCTGACATTCTTGAAAACGGGGTACATATTCCCTTTCACTGTACAACTTAGTCTACCGGTGTTGCTTTAAGTTGGACTTGTCCAGCACCTCAGCTGAGTACTGTCATCTGCTAAGTAGACTTGGAATGGGCATTGATGTGCACGTTCATCGTTACTGGACCGGTCATTGGTCCACTGCCTTCTCAGCTCCGCCAACTGGTTCTCGTTGGCTTTTTATTGTATCCTGCAGCTGTAGCACAAAGTCTTTGCAGAGCCAGAGTCCAAGCCAAAACCCACGGGCTTGTTGCTGGATGGTCTGGACAGAGCGCTGTATTGGAGCAGTCTGATGTGTGAGATGGTGTTTCTGGTGCCGAGTCACCGCTCCTACAAACTCACATCCCATGTTCGTAGTCATTCCTCTCCAATGGAGCATAATGAGCCGAAATGTAGGTTCATGCTTGGGCCACTGTCTTCTTCTTCTTGAATGCTTTGTTTTGCATGAGAAGCATGCATGCAGCACTGGGCTATTGTAGTAGAGCAGCGTAGCTTTAGTGCCATCCTCATTGACCAAGCCTCGCAAGACTTCGGTTATGGAACTCAGTTCGCGTCGGCGTTCTTCTTCAGTAGAACAAAGGAAAACGTCTGAACCTACCCGGTCACCTCAAGCACCCCCTAGGAGTCGTCGTGTTGAAACACTGAAACTGCCGGAGCGGCCACCAACCAAGTGGGGCAGTGACCCCTCGCTGGTGCCCGAGAGTCCAACCAGAAAAATGAAAGCTGGCATTCGGTCACTGTTCCGAAGACCAAGCAAACTGCCTGTTGTCCAAGCATCTTTCAAGAAAATGACTGCTTCAACTGAGCATTTGGAAGTTGAATTCGGTTCCACCTGGTATGATCAGGAAACCAATGGTGATGGCTGTTTGTTTTTGCTTGGTTGGCCGCTTGCTTTGGCTTTGTGTGTTTGTTCTGGCTGAGCTGTTTTACAATCTGATCATTTGTAGTTGTGATGGGTTTAGCACGGTCTGTGGTCAGTCCTCTTTTCCCTACCTCAGCGATTTTCTAAACAAATGTGTTTCAATCTGTCTATTCTAGCTCAAACCGAGACTGCAGTGCCCGTTCGGCCGCCGCGTACCAAAACGTTGCATGAGGACAAAAGTGCTAAAGCCAGAACCGATTCAGTGGTCAAGCCGAGGAAGTTTGGCTTGTTCCAGAATTATCGCATCATGGTGGTGTGGCTGGAAAAGTTTGAGGATTATGTCCACTTCCCTACTGGTACCAATTCAGTTGTCCCCTCCCCACTGAACCAGCTTTGTTGACAAGCTTCTTATTTTAGATGAAATGACAAGTGTGTGCGACCTGGGAGAGGAGATGGCTCCCGCTAAGCCAGAGTTAGGAGTCTATCTGATTTTCATACATCCTCTAGAAGCTGGTTTGTACCGGATCAAAGTGCAGGCTCCGGTTACTCGGTAAGTTGTACATACAGAGTGTTTCAAGAAAAGTCAAATACGTACATGAAACAGGTCGAGGCCGGCCTGGGACAGCGTTTTCCGTCAGGAGTGTGTCCAGGGTAGTTTCGGTTAGGCAGGGATTTTCAAAAGTTCAATCAGCTCCAGAGCGCCTTTTAGCACGTTTTATTCAGTAAAGAGGCTGCAATTTTGAGCTTTCAAAAAGCGTTTTTAAGAACTAATAACAAGTGAAATATTACAAATAGGATTTCTACGTATACCAATTTCTCATAAATACCACAGTAGAAACGCCAAATTCGGTTACCAAGGGCTTTTTAAGCGTATTTTAAGGTAAAAAAGGGTAATGATTTCTGAGACAGTTTATCAGTACTGGAACTGCTGTTTATATCTTGGGCCAGGGAGGGGTCCCTAAAGTTTTTCTCGGGAGCTAGAGTTAGAGATGTTCCATGGAAATTGTACTAGGGGCATACATGGGTCGGGGGAGTAAGGGGTTTACCTAGATCCATACATGTAACAGAGGGGTCTGCCCCCCACCCGACTTAGGCCAGACCCCCCCCCCGGATGCCCCCCCCCCCCCCGAGACGATTTCGCCGACCCCCCCTCCGATTTTTCTGGCAAGTAAATTTTCGAGCAAATTTTTTGCAATTTTTTACAATTTCGGACCCAAGAGTTGCCAAAATCAACTGCAAAACAGCACTTTTTAGCTGTATTTCAGCCGAAATTAGCGATTTTTGGCGATTTTTAGCCCAAAAATCGCGATTTTTGAGTGTTTTTTAGTGCCCTACCCCCTCTCAAAATTTTGGCTCAGACCACCCCGGCCGGCGCCAGACCCCCCAACCCCCCTCCCCTTCCGCGGATGACCTGTTACATGTTATACCCCTCCCCCTCGGCCGGCCATACCCCTCCCCCACCCCCCTCCCAGAGGGAGAAAATTTTCGCGTATTTAAGGCAAAATAGGCGTTTTTTGGCCTTTTTCCGGGACCCCGCCCCCCCCCGAGGTCTCCATAACCCCCTTAGGATTTTTCCGGCCCATGTATGAAGAGGGGGGTCGGAAAAAATGGAAAAAAGGAAAATATTCAGTCGAAAATGCTGAAATTTCCGAAATTACTGAAAAAATGTTACGTAAGTTGCATTATATTTAGCGTAATGTGAGTTCTGAATAGCAGATATTTGTCAATTAAACGCTGTACTGTAAGCGACCAGAAAACATGCAATTCATCAAGTTTGGCTACTGTTGTCACGGTATCAAGAAATGCTAATGAACTACATACAGATAAATCGTTGATTACGGTTATAGAGGCCGTTTTTCATCCAGTGCGGTCAAGAACAAGCGAAAATTTTGAAATGTGAAAAATGGCAATTTTTGCTTTGAACTGTGCAAAAAACCTATTTTATTAGACATAATACAGCTAAAATGCATTTCTGGAACCTTTTTGAAACCCTAATTAGCATACATCTGCATGGTTATCAGCTCAAGGGGGACAGCCGGGGGTGAACCCTAATTAAGGTCTCTTAAACCCTAATAAGGGCCTCTGGAACCCTGTTTGCGTGTTTAGAAAGCCAAAATAGCATACATGTAACAGGGGGTCTGGGGGTCGGCCCCCACTCGACTTAGGCCAGACCCCCCCCCCGGATGGCCCCCCCAGACGATTTCGCCGACCCCCCCCCCCTCCGATTTTTCTGACAAGTAAATTTTTGAGCTATTTTTTGCAATTTTTTACAATTTCAGACACAAAAATTGCCAAAATCGCCTGCAAAACAGCACTTTTTAGCTGTATTTCAGCCCAAATTAGCGATTTTTTACTATTTTTAGCCCAAAAAATGCGATTTTTTCGATTTTTGAGCGTTTTTTAGTGCCCTACCCCCCCCCCCCCCCAATTTTGGCTCAGACCCCCCGGCCGGCGCCAGACCCCCCAATCGGCTGATGACCTGTTACATGTATGAACTGAACTGAACTGAACTTGATTTTTTACTATTTTTAGCCCAAAAATTGCGATTTTTTCGATTTTTGAGCGTTTTTTAGTGCCCTACCCCCCAAATTTTGGCTCAGACCCCCGGGCCGGCGCCAGAGCCCCCCAACCCCCCATCAGCTGATGACCTGTTACATGTATGCAAAATAGGGTTTCAAAAAATCCCCCCACAAATCCTATCCTGCGAAAATCGAGTCTGGGGAATGCCCCAACTACCTGTAACTACTGTTTATTTGAGACTGGCATTCATGGGACCGCTGATAGATGGTGCTGTGGTGAGCGAGCCGTTTCTACCGTTGGCCTTGCGTCAGACCGTTCTATCAATCGGCAGGAGAAGGGCCCTGGATCAAGAAGGGTAATTTTAGACTGACTATCTTAGTATTTACTCGTCTTTCTGTTCTCAGTTATGTGCTGCCCCACGTTCGTCGCAAGCAGAGGATTCAGGAAGTGGCCAACAAATTCAGTATAAGGTCTTCGCCCGCCGATTTTCTATATCTCACGCTCACTAGATAGTTGGCTTTGCTTTCCTCGCATGTATGTGTATGCTGTGATATCGGTTGTGATTTATTGTTTCCCGTTCTTTATGCTTTTTTACTATTATAAATTATCATACTCATTCGCGCGTATGTGGTTAGTTTTCGGCTGGGGGTTTTCAGGTCCAAAATAGGGTTTCAGCACTGTGTCCAAAGGGGCTTTCAGGGGTCTTTTTTTGGTAACCAAAACTGGGTTCCACTTCCAGCGATCTTTTTTGGGCTCAGAAAAGGGTTTTACGTACTAAAAATCATGTATGAACTGCAAAAATGCCGTTTAAACCCCGAGTTGTGCTTTAAAACGTGCAAAAACCCTTATTTGATCCGATAAAGAGCTGCCTGGATGCAACCAGGGTAAGAAAATTTAGCAAAATTAGCCTTCAAAAACGCGTTTAAAACGCATTCCGAGCTTAAAATTAACAGAAATTACAAGTTTTAGTAGTTTATAATGGCCTGGTTGGGCTTCTGCCCGACCAGGGCGAGAAAATTTGGCCTTCAAAATCGCATTTAGAAGGCATTCTGAGCACAAAATAGACAGTTTTAGTACATAATTCATTAGTTTCTTATATTTTGACAGAGTTTTTCTTCCTACCTCTACCGCAAAGGGGGGTGTATACACCCTACACCCCCCCCCCCTGGATACGCCACTGGCTGGGGGTTTCCCGATAATCGTGTCTTTTGAGGCGTATGGGTTGAATTGAACGTCGGAAAACGTGGCAGTGTTTATGCGTTGACTTCGCAAACATCGACGTTTTTAGGTGCTGAACAGAATTGTATTGGGAGACCAGTAACACAACACAACAATACAACTAACAGTCAAACAAACAAACAATGATCAATCATGATAGAATCTACTGTATTTAATCATTTCTTTCAGTGCCTAAGAAGCTTTTGTCCGAAAGTAGTATGTATATTACAAGGAAAACTCAACCCAGTTTATGTTTCCAACTGCCAAAATGATAGTTTATTGTCAAAAAGCTTATTTTTCATAGTTATGTACGTACATTTTACTTTACATTCTCCTATGTCGGACACAACCAAGTTTAGTCGGGGTGTCAGCCGAAAACTTCGGAAGGGGGGGTTGAAAATTTTGAATTTTTGAAGGTCGGGCCCCTAATTCGATTTGACGTGCGCCTCTCCTACTCTCAGATCGTTTTGCCAAGGCCAACTGACGAACTGTGCTGTTTGTTTGTTTAATAGAATGCAATTTAGCAACAAAATGCAATTTAGCAACAAAATATATTGCAAATATAATCAAATTTAAGTGGCACTGTCCTTTCTTTTGAACAGATCAGGACACCCCGTGCTGTGACCTAAAATAGCATTGTTATAGGTACGTGTAGGTACGTGTACTTTTGGTAATTGTTTTTCTCGTCTAGATGATGGAAACCCATTGGCAATTCTCGCACTGATTGGGCTCTCGGCAAGAACAACACGAATGCTCTGAATATTTAAATGTTTACATGGTCAGTTCATTTAAGTGTTAGATCCTCCAATTATCGTTCAGTCCAACTTATGATAAGCGTTCTCATCGCCATGTCTTACAAGATCGCTTTGACCATAGCAGCTGTTCTTTGCACGGTTCTTGAGGCCAACAGAGGCCCCTACTTTCGTCTTGGGGGACCGGGCGTTCTGTTTCGGACGTGGCAAGTAAAGTCGGATCTAGATAAATCGAAAGTCCCCAAAGCTTTCTCGCATGGAGGGTAGGTTAAGTTTAAAAGCATGCGGTGATATGCCATTTATGGTATATCTACGATTCGGTTTCTGGGTTACATACTATCGCTTCGATTAGGTATCGTATCATCAGCAGTGGCGTACCCAGGGGTGTAGGATGAATGAAAGTGAAAGACAAATGAATTAATTATGTACTAAAACTGTCTATTTTATGCTCAGAATACCTTTTAAATGCGTTTTTTGAAGGCTAGATTTTCAAAAATTTCTCGCCTTTGTTGGGCAGAGCCCAACCAGGCAAGGCAACTTCAAAATTTACACCCTCTGCAAAATCCTGGGTACGCCACTGATCATCAGTACGACCATATGGTACATACGATGCTTGCCTGCCAGGTACTGTAAGCATGTTATCACCCTGATCAAACCCGTGAAGTGAAGTATGTCTGCGACCCGCCTGCTGGACATCAAAATCAGTCCAACTCGGTCCTGCGGCTTAAAATTGAGCGAGGCCCGACCATAGCAAATATGCAAATTATCCTAATTTGAGAAAAGTGATCAAAATCTGCTCTAATCATCGATTTTTTTCTAAAAACTGTTTTATTTGGTGTGTTACTGTATATGGTACTGGCACCCAGGGCAGTGGGTAGGGGTAGCATATATGTTACTGCAACAGTCCGGAACGTGGACAGACCATATGGTGCTGCAACTAGCCTAGGTACCGGTAAAACAAATGGCGTTAAATGCCATACTGTACAGGTTGTTTAAACCGGGAATTTAGTTTTAGCTTTAGTTTGAGTAGACGGATCTTTTTGCTTTTGGTGTCATTTGAAAGAGCGCACTTTAGCCGATCGATTGGCTGGTCGCCGGTCAAAAACAAGTCACTGAGTCGGGTACTGTTAGAGTTTAAATTGAGCGAGTTTAGTTTCTTAGGTTTTAATGATTTTATGGATTTTGCCTTAAAGTAGGAACGGAACTTAGCACACATTCTCCATTCCGAATTTGAGGCAAAATGCATAAAAAGCATTAAAAAACTGAAGAAACGGGAGAAAATGGCAGTGTACTAAACTCGCTCACTTTAAACTCTTACAGTACCCGACTCAGTGACTTGTTTTTGTCCGGCGACCTGCAAATCGATCGGTCAAAGCGCCCTCTGAAAGGACACCAATAGCAAAACGATCGATCCGCTCAAACTAAAGCTAGAACTAAATTCGCGTTTTCTATTGAATAACCTGTATTTACTATATTTTACTGGAAGTTCTACCAAATTATATGTACTTTTAGGTGTTTTTTTAATTTTCAGTGTACAGCCCGCCCCTGCCCCCCCCCCTGCTCCGCACACTGCACACCTACGTAGTTGAACGGGTATAAAACAAACGTGCAGACCGAAAAACTACTAAAATAACAAAATGTAGTAAAGTAGTATTACGTATACAGTAAAATGTAAGTTCGGTAGTCGTTTAGCAGCTTCAAACGCAACCCCAAGGCACTTCCAGTGCCGCTCAAAGGCGACGCTAACAAGAAGAAGGAGGGAGAAAGTCGGCAGCAGAACAAGCTCGACTGTTTCCTCAGTCCCATCACTTGCGTACAGTTCCTAGCAAAGTACGGCCGCCATCAGTGGTGATTTCTGGTAGCTCTCTACTACACCATGGCCATTTATGGTCAGTTATGAGTCGGCAATTATAAGTGCACACTGCGACTCCGTAGATTTTATTAATAAAGTTGGTCATGTATTGACAGATTGACCGTGTATCAATGTTCCCCACCGTAAAACTTAATTGCGCTGCGCTATTATTTTTTCGTGATTGCTTTTGGGGAGGCCATTATTGCAGCGGCACTAGTATTGGAGCATGCCGTTTATTATTTCAATGCTACATTGGCCATCTCAAGTATCCTCATTTTGCTGAAATTACAGGGTATTTTTGTCTCAAACAGAAGCAATCTTTATACGAATTTTAGTTTGACTAACGTTTGCAAGCTTAATCAAAGAAAATTGAAGCGTTCAGACGAAGAAGTGCCTCCATACATGTAACAGGGGGGTCTGGGGGGTCTGCCCCCACCCGACTTAGGCCAGACCCCCCCGGATGGGCCCCCCCCCCCCGACGAGACGATTTCGCCGACACCCCCCTCCGATTTTTCTGGCAAGTAAATTTGTGAGCAAATTTTTGCAATTTTTTACAATTTCAGACTAAAAAATTGCCAGAATCGCCTCAAAACAGCACTTTTTAGCTGTATTTCAACCCAAATTAACGATTTTTGACGATTTTTAGTCCAAAAATCGCGATTTTTGAGCGTTTTTAGTGCCCTACCCCCCTCCCAAAATTTTGTCTCAGACCCCCCCGGCCACCGCCAGACCCCCCAACCCCCCTCCCCCTTCGGCGGATGACCTGTTACATGTATGAATGCCTCAGTCCACTTTTTGAAAAAAATTGAGTTCTACTCGGCAGCACATTCCCCTAACTACATAGACATGTTCAATACAAATTATTTCAGCTGAAAACATTCTATGTCATAAGTTACACCAATGCGATTTTTTAACAGTTCTCGAAATTCAGTTGAAGAAAAGCCTAAGTCCAAGTCAAGAGCCTCAATATTCACACTCAAAATTAAAACATTGACCTAGACAGCTGAAAGTTGATATACTAATACATAGTATAGCCGAGTTGTCAAACCCCTGAAAAGGAATCCCAGATTTGATGTTTCAATTCGAAGATACAATAACCGGGCTGCTTAACTATTGGATCAAAATTTCGAATTTGATGTTCTGGCTTAGTAATCAGAATTTAGGCTTAAAAATCGGTGGTTTAAGAGTAATTTTTGACTACTTTTAAGAAACATAGGTCGAATTGCGTTTTTGAAAAAAATTTTTCGACCACCTTTCGGCACCAAAAGTCCACTATCACAAATTTTTAAAAATATGAAAATCAGGAAACATGTGGTGGCCCAAACTCAGGTGCAGAGTAGCACTGGTATGGGCCTCTTTTTGCATAATACTCTTTAGGGCATAATGCTCTGGACAATTTATTTCAGGCTGGCTGAAAACTTTGAACGCGTTTTTCTCGTTTCATCTATTTATGGCCTGAGGCATTTCTTCGTCTGAACGCTTCAATTGTCTCAAAGAGACAGTATTCTACATTGGAAACGCGTACAAAGCGTTGATAGTAGTGCGCATGGGAGCGCTATTATTAGAAGGGCGCTACGTACTAGAGCGTGCGCGTTTATATTTCTGGGCTGTCCGTAAAGGGCGCTACTAATGGAGCTTGCGCTTTTATTAGAAGTTTTACGGTATATGTGCGGGGACCCTTACGACCAACGATCAGACTCTGGTCCATTTCGCGACCCCCGTGATTCGTCATCTCAGACGTTGCCCTTATTTCACTACCAGCTACTCCTAGTCATGTGCTGCTGGGTGCCGGTCACTAAGAGAGTGCGTGTTAACGTCATTATGCTGTCAGCTCCCGACCGTCGCTGGTGCCCCATACCAGAGGGCTCCCGGCATAGTTGCTTTCTCAGACAGCTTCTGGCATCGTTGATCTTCGTCTCCAACGCGGCATGCGTTGTGGAGCGGCTTTGTGCTTAGGCAGATCCAGTCGGTTCCCATTTACCTACTCGCTGTCACCAGCTTTCGGTGGCCTGGGTGGAGCTTTGTGCTGACGATCTACCCTTGGCGGCAAGAAACTTGCCGCCCCGAAAGGATGAGCGCACGAGCAGGCGCACAATGGCTATGCGGTCTAAACCACTACATTAACTGTGCCGGCAAATTTTTTACACTATGCTACCAGGATGCGAATTCGTTAACTTCGGTGAACCCGTAATGGTTCTGATAGTTTCTGGAACCCTATTTGCGCTTTTATAATCCCCAAAATTACGAGGAATCCGAAAACCTAATACTGTATGTATATCTCAATTAGAAGCCCTGGGCTTCTGTTCTTTCATATTTTCTTTTATATGGGCGTCTAATCGAGAGGGGGCTTCTATTCGAGACTGGGCTTCTAATTTTCAAACGGTTCAGAGCAAAGCTTTATATGCAGATTCTCTGATCCATCATACTTTATTAAGTGTTTGTTTTGGAGCAACTACAGTATCAGTACAGTAACTTCCTACAGTAGAAACTGATGAACATCATTCAAGAGCAAATAAAGCTGGACTAACATGATGTCAGGTTCTCAAAATTCTCACTGTTTTACCTCAAAAACTCACTTTATAGTTTTTGGTTTTGTCTGAAATACAAGCCCATCTGCTTCTACCTATTCGAGACTGAGCTTCTATTTTTTCAAACTGATTGGAGGGGCAGCGTCTATTCGAGACAATACGGTAGTTACTATAGAGTTCTTGAAACCTTAATTAGAGTAGAGTTCTGACAATGTTATCATATATTTCTAATAGTGATGTAAAATTATGGAATTTGAATTTCAATTCAATTACAATTAAATTATGGGCTCAGTTTTTAATTTCAATTAAATTAAATTAAATTAATTGAAATAGTTTTCCATTATTTTCAATTACAATTATATTTTCAATTAAATTATGGAACCTCGGAAAATTTCAATTATGAAATTTTTTCAATTTTTTTGAAAATTATTGTAATTTTGCTGTTAAAAGACAGTGACAGTGACTCAGGACTCAGAAAAATGTCCATGTAAAAGCTTAGAGACACCTGGTTAGCCTGCTGTCCAACCAGGCGAGAAAATTTTAAATTGTTGCCTTTTAAAAACGCATAAAATGGCATTCTGGGGGAAATTTACAGTTAGTTCATTATTACTGTATATCAGTGCATAATCTAAAGATTTCCAGCATTTTAGATCAACATCACTTCCTAGGTACCTTTGCCAAAAACGGGGTGTCAGCCAACCCACCATACATCCAAAAATCACTGTTTTGGCTTTTATGAACTACGAAATAAAAAGCAGATCATAAAATAATTACAAAACATAGTGAGCTCAGATACAGAGGTGACAAACCCGAAATAGGTTTTTAATTGAAGTGCTTAGCGCCTCTAATACTTACACTTTTCCTTACATTCACCACAGGAAATAATTGAAAATATAATTGAAATTCCACGCGAATTTAAATTAAATTACAATTAAATTATGGCCCAACTTTTGAATTTCAATTATATTAAATTAATTGAATTGAAATTAAAAACGGGTCAATTATGCGAATTTCAATTACAATTAAATTAATTTTTTACATAACTAATTTCTATAACAGCTGGCTAGTTGAATGGCAGCATTTATCATGCGCACGTCTTTTTCGGGAGTGCAACTGTATCGGCGTCTCTCGCTCCGCCTACATTCGATTGGTGGCACCGACCGTCCCATTTTCCATGTCTGCAAATACTAATGCACCCTCTCTCTTTGATCAAATCGGCGTCCATCTCAGACAATCGAGAATGAACTCCAAGAGTTGGCGTTTTTGCTACTGCTCTGCTCGCATATGTAAATCTTTACTTCTTTCATGATTGCTCAGCGCCTGCCTAGTTAGTACATACATTGTATGGATCAGCTGAAGAGGACAAACATGTCTAGACCGCATACTTACGTATGTACGCGCGATAAGCACAGTTTTTGTTGAAGTTTTTAGCTTAGCTTTGGCACTAAGTGCTGTTATGACTACTAGTCAAAGTGAAAGTTACTACTTTTGTGATATCGCACCGCAGTCAAACGGACAGGTAGTCGTAGTCAAAGTTTAAGTAACCGATTTATACGGATGCAATCACAGCCACAGAACATGAGCTACCGTAAACACGTTCGAGGCCGGTCTTCGTGAAATTAAGAATAGCCGTGCTTTTTTCCGCTATTGTTTTTTCGGAGTAAAAAAATTAAACGACGAAGATCGCGAACATAAAAAATGCAAAAGAACAAGCAGAATAGGTATTTTAGGAAGGCGACGTATTACCATAGGAATCCAATAAAGCTTTGCTGCTCCTATTACCTAAACCTAACCACTCCTTTCTCTCTCCTACTCTGCATTGCTGCCGCCGACCGAAGTGAAGAAAGGAATAGAAATAATAAAAAAAAAGAGTTGTTAGCCAGTTTAGCCCCTTCCAAGTACAAAATGACTTTTTTGACTGCGTGTATTATGCGAATGCAATTATTCCTCCCTCAATCAGCTCATTCCTCTGCTTGAATCCGATAAAAAATATTTTTCTTTTTTCTCTATTTTCCCCGCCCTCCAGCGTTGAGCGCTGCGTAAGATCAGCGGCGTAGTTTACGTAGCTTACAGTACCAACATAAGGAGTATATTCGGCGTCGAGACAGTAAATCCTAGTTCAAATTGTATGTCCCACCAGATGATCAAAGACAGAGTGACGATCAGAGATTACAAGCTATGCGCACATGGGCTGTATACACATACACATTTACCACACACAAAAATACACATTATTTTTTCAATGTGAATACACATACACGTACACATTGAAAATTCTGATACACATTACCATACACAAACAGTACTCAAAATGTGTATTTTGGTTTATGTGTATTTGATTAGCAAAAGTCCATAAAATTTCGAACACAATCGTAAAATTTCGATGTTTTTGCTGCAGTAATAGACAGTAGATATCCTCATAAAGCCTTGAAATGGTAAGTAACTCGATTTCAAAACCATCTAAGCTTTCAAGCAGCAGATATTGAGAGATTTGATTTTCCTAGCATTTCTGGCTCAAGGTTTACCAAAAAATTTGCATTTTCAGCATATTAAACACACAAACAAACACAAAAATACACACTGTTTTGTTGAATGTGTATACTACGGTTGGACGCATATATGCGATATGCAATATCAAACAATGCATATATGCATGGTTTTCGGCATGCATATATATATATATGCATATGCAATATCATATGCATGCAAAATTCCAATATGCAATAGTCGTATGCAAATTGGGCCTGATATCAAAATTTTGCATATTTTTAGTTTGCATATTTTTTGTCAAAGGTTTTGCTGACTTTATGTACTGTTTAATACTTATGTATGTTCTGAAGAACGATAAACGATTCAAATAGTTGTTTAAGGGAGTCAGAAATTTGCAAGGAAAAATACTAGGGAGTCACATATTTGCAACAATAAGTGACTCCCATCCTATACTTTGTACAGGGGAGTCAGAAAATTGCACAACACCGGCCGGCGCTTTTCTGGCCCGCGTGACTGGATTCGCGCGTAAATATCCTTCTGTTATCCGCCACATTGGCGGATAATTGAGAAAGCCCCAATCGCCCAACCCCGATGTCAAACCCAGCCTTTTGCTTCGGTTTTAGGCTTAGATTTATGGGTTCAGAGTTAGGCTTAGGCTCCAGCTTAGGGACAAGTTTTTTAATGAAATCTCAGCCATGTGGCGGATACTAAGAGTAGGGATGGGCACGCTTCGTCCGGCTGCGCCGTTTAGAAAATACAAAAATACGGGCAAAATATGGTCCGAAAACGGTTTTCACAACTTCAAGCGCAAATTCTTTTTTATGTTCGGTTATTGATGGTAGGAAGTGATGTACTTATATGAAACAGAGTACGAGCTATCGAATAAGATGCATTTTGAACCATAATTCAGCCGTTAAAGGGCATTTTTTTCTCAAAAACTGAATTCGTCGTTTTTCAACGTCCATTTTCTGTTGAAAGGAGAGTTTATTTAAATTGGTTTCAATCGGATTTGAAATCAGCGTAACTTGTTACCTTTATAGCACCACTCTTTTTCTTAACGCAGTTTGACGCGGTCCCCACAAATTGGATTCTTTCTTAACTACTGAAAATCGGCTTTTTCGTGGATTTTTTTCGTGTTCCTGATTGTTGTGATAAAACGATAAATTTGGCGAAAGGGTTTCAATCGGTTCTGAGCACAGTAGACTTCAGGCTTTCGAATGATACAAGAATTGGCTCTCTGCTGTTTGGCGTTAACCCCACAAACGGTGTTGAAGTTTCTGTAACCCTAAATTTTTCCCATTTCAGTATTTTATTTTGTGCAACGCTTGCAATCATACTTTTTCGCATTAATTTAGGTGTATTACGGATATTCACGGCCTTCTAGTAGATTTTAAACAATTAAGTGGCTTGCATCTTCATAAATCGCGCCACAGAAAATCAGTCCCAGTTCAAACGTGCGACCAAATCCTAATTACTAAACTGCGCGGCTCACACAAAAACTGTTTTTAACACGAATTTCTCTAATTCTTCATGAAATCAAGTGCGGTTTTTTGCGTAATTTATCGCATCCGGTCATGCTATCGCCGTTTTAGCATAAACTTTTTCTTGTAGCGCGAGTTATTCAAATATATTGCCCATAATAAAAATGGTACCAAGTGCGCCATAGAAAAGTCCTTCGCAGGCGGCTGTCATTAAATCGCATTCTTCTAATTTTTAATGAAATCGAATGCGGTTTTTTGCCTGAATTGTCCTATGCGGTCATGCTATCGGCCCTTTTAGCATATTTTCGTTGTCGTAGCGCGAATTATTAAAAATGGTCGCCCATACCTACTAAGAGCATATACGTATACAACGTACGCGGAAGTCCGGGCCGGGCCGAAAAAATAGGCCCGTGCACGTCTCTACCTGTAGCTGATAAAGGCAGTTGTATTAAAGTGGTGTTCCCGTGTTTCCCGGTGGTGTTGCCTGTCTAAAAGGGGTGTTCGCTGGTCCAAAAGAGTTGTTCACATCTTTTGTGCTGGGGTTGACGGTCTAAAAGTGGTGTTCGCACCTTTTGTATTGGTGTCGACTTAGTAGTGTCGCCTGCCAATGAAATGTTCATGTCTGTATGGATTGTGTGTGTGATGTTCGTGGTATTACCGAATGAATAATGTGTCGAAAATGTGTCGATCGGAAAGCGATGAACACAAGAGCGGCGATCAGGTGTGGATCAGATGCTGTCCATGGACACCAAGTTTGGAAAAGTTTTGGCGTCCCTTTTTCCTTTTTTTGGTGTTCACGTTTTGTTTTTTTTTCACGAACATTTTGGGTGAATTCGAAAGGGTTAAGCTTGAATTGAAGAATTATTATGCACAAAATTTCGAGTTTGTCCACATAGAGAAAGCTCCAAAAAACCACAAAAAGCTCCGTGAATGGTCTCAGCTTTACTGGAATTTTTAACACTAAATAGAATTATTTACAAGGCTTTAGTCACATGTAATTAACGTGATACCTATTAACCGGTACTATTAGCATGTTTTGCTTTGAACAGCTACTCAACCCCGCGGCTACATGTACCTAGAATAGAATGTACATAATTAACACTGACAATGACAGAAGAGGTTTCAAAATTAATGGATGGTGTGTGTGAGAAGACTGAGCCATGCATTCTGTTTTGTTGCCATGGCTAGCCCAGCCGACAAGTTAACGCTGGTTTTCATAATCGGGAGTATAGCTGTCTCGGGAGCTACCTCTACACCATACATTCGACTAGGCGGGCCTCGCACCCCCTTTTCTATGTCCGGAAACGCTGACAGGCCCTCCTTGCTTGACAAAATCGTACTTTACATTAGGACGCTGAACAGCGTACTCAACCAATATGACAGGTTAGTCAATTGTTACCCTTGGTAGAATGAGGTGATTGTAGTGTTAAAGCTTTCTTTTCTTCAGCCAGTCCAAAAGGATAACGCCGTTTCACCAGTTGCTGTTGCCACTGCTTCATTCAAGAGTGGCCAACTACGAGAAGCGCTCCGACATCCGACTCAACTGTTTCATGTCGCCAATTCAGTGCGTCTTTATAGGCAAACTGCGCGTGCAACTGGCTCGCGATGCGGCCGAGAAAAAGCTCTTTGAAATCATAGAGTGACTGAATAACTGTGAGGCTTACATACGATGTCAGTCAAAGGTAAACAGATAAACTTTCAAAACCAGTGAATCGCTTTTCTGCATAACAAAAGGTAAAATAAACATACGTAGATGCCAATCGAAAAATACAAAACTTGATCACTTTTCTCCTATGAAGGTGCGAAGAAGGTAGAGAAGAAATGGAAAATGTCACAAAATGTCGCTAATCTATGTTAGATATCGTCTATCTATCTGAGTTTTTCTGCACTGTAACATTTACGTACAGGTGTTAGTGCGGTACGCCGACCGGTGCCTTACGCCGACTGAGTGGTGCTTTGACGACTGGTTTGGTGCCATACGCCGACTCGACTTAGGAGCCTCAACCTGTAGGTGCTTTACGCCCACTGGCCAGGTACCTTACGCCTACTCTTCTGGTGCGATACCCTGACCTGATTTTATGGACACTGCCAAACATACAGTTAATACAGATACCAGAGCACATGCAATCAGAGGGTTTTCTCCAGCCAGAGAGCCTTACCATTAGAGCGAGTTTTCAGTTTATCTGTGCTTCTGAAAATTTTCCATCTCCTTGGTAAAGTTCAAAAACCATTCCTATCCATAAAAAGCTTTCATACTGGTGTTAAGAATTGTAGGCTATATTAGTATTTTGGAGGCCCCCCAGTAAAGTTTTTGAGTCAATTGTTAGAAACGAGATTGTAGTTTTTTAAGTGCCACAGACTGACCTCAGAAAGATGTTGTCAGGCCATGTGGGTTTTCAAAAGGTAAATTATATTTTTAAAGTTTTTTCAGTGGGGGACGTAAATTTCTCTTTGCAAATATATAAAAGGTTTGTAGATCACGGATTGAGATAGACCTAATTCGTATGCACGAATACCCACACACACACGCGACACACAGAGGCAGGCAGCTGTTAGGTTATACAATGTATAAGTTACAAGTCGGCGTATCGCAACTATTGAGTGGTCGTTTAGCATTCGCTCAGTGGGCGTAAGGCACCTGAGGTGTAGTCGGCCTTTTTCACCTGCTCAGTCGTCCTAAAGCACCACCCCAGTCGGCGTTTTCGCATCTACGTACGATTCAGGTGCCTTACGCCGACTTCATTGCTTCGGAGGGGTGCCATACGCCGACTAGGTGCTAAACGCCGACTGGGGTGGTGCTTTACGACGACTGAGCAGGTGCCAAACGTCGACTACACCTAGGGAACGACCGGAACCGGATTTTTGGGTCCGATCGGAATCGGAATCGGAATCGGAACTCAAGTACAGTTCCGAATCGGAATTTTTCGGAATCGGAACTTTTTTCAAAATCGGCTTAAAATTTTGGAATAACCTGTTTTTGGCAAAGAAACAGTGTTTACGCAACCATCCTTTACAATTCCATGCAAACATCCAGCAAAAATCACCATGTCAAACGCTAACAATGCATTTAAAAATCGCCAACCATAAATAGGTAAAATTCAAAGCGCGTAAATTATACTTTAAAAACAACAATTTTTCAACGTTTTCAGTAGAGTGCGAACTGGTATTGGGTATTGAGTGTATTGTAGTGTTTTCCAGGAATTGGTATTGGGTATTGGGTTTTTTATGCCCCAATACCCAATACTAATTAGGACCTATTAAAATCGCTGTTGAACAGAAAAACTGACCTGAAAAAAATCGATAAGATTGACCGATGATTACAGTAGGTATAGAAAGCCGTTTTTGCGTTAATAAACTACAGGTTAAGAATGTCTTATGCTGTCCACTTTTCTAGTACACTAGTAATTAGTGAAATTTCTCTGTTCTTATCTAAGATAAACGTTTGTGATTCAATTGAAATTTGTCATTTTAGTGATACATAATGTATTAGTACTGTACCTACCCAGGGGGTGCGGGTCTGGTACACCCCTTTCCGGTGGAGTAAGAAGAAAAAATCTGTGGAAAATAAGAAACACTGTAATACAGTAGCTCATGTACGGACTAAAACTGTTAATTTCTGCTTATTTTACCATCCAGAGCGGCTTCTAAATGCTTTCTTAAAGGCTAATTTTTCAACATTTCTCGCGTAGTTGGACAATGGCCCAACCAAGCCTCTTCAAAACTTTAATCCCTGTGAAAGAAATCCTGTGTACACCTTGTCACTGAAATGCAATTTTTGGCTCAGTTACGCAAGTATTGGGTATTGGGGGTCTCAGGTATTGGTATTGGGGTATTGGGGTTTTCAGGTATTGTTCGCACTCTAGTTTTCAGGCTTCTTCAAGTGACTTCTGTCACCTTCCGAAATGTGTTACGGCACTTTAAACGTCCATTCACTGGCTTTGATCAAAATCTTTGAGGCGTTTGAAGACTGCCGAGTGCTTCAGACTCAGGTGCTTCCACAACGGAGTGGTGCTAACTTTTATTTTTTTACTTAGTCGGATTACAGTAAGTTATGGATTACTAAACTACACAGATTGTTGATTGCACAGCTAAGAAGAGACGCAATAGCATGCAAGAAATGGTGTTTGATTTCCTAAAAATTTAGCAAAAGTTCCGAAAAATTCCGAGACCTCTGAGTTCGGAATCGGAATCGGAATCGGAATTCCGGTCGTTCCCTAACTACAGCTAAGGTGCCTTAAGGTGGGTTTATACTTCGTCCGCGCGGACAAAACGGACACAAGCGGACAGGTTGTCCGCGCAGCAGTTTATACTTTGGCGGAGCGGACACGAGTGTCCGCCAGACAGTTTATACTTTGGCGGAGCGGACACGAGTGTCCGCCAGACAGTTTATACTTTGTCCGCGCGGACATGCCCGCGCGGACACAAAATCGGTGTCCGCGCGTGTCCGCTTCTGTCCGCCGAGCAAGTTGAAAAATTTCAACTGACACTTTGTCCGCGGCATGATCGGCGAGTTTTACCTGGTTATTTTTTATGGTTTTGCGTAAGTTATTATTATGGATGATATCACTATTGCTCTCGTGTTAGCTCTACGTCATGTCCAAACGAAAAAAAAGAAGCAAAAACGTCTTCGGCGCTGGTACGTTCGACCTATCAATCAGAACAGAGATCGAAGTGGCGAGCTGTTTCATCGAATACTTCCTCTGCGAACTATGGACCCGGACAAGTTTCGAAATTACTTTCGGATGAGTAGGGACAGTTTTGATTTCCTACTGGACAAGGTTCAAGATCGAATTTCACACAAGCAAACGCATCAGCTTCCCCTCTCTCCGTTGTTTCGTCTTTCCGTCTGTTTACGGTTAGTTTTCCTTTTGCCGTCATTATCAGCAATCTGCGCCAAGATGAGGAAATAGTTGGTATGTACATACAGTACGTACTTTAAGTGTCTAAATTTGAGTTATTGACCTGTTTCGAATTGAATAAAAAATTCAGTAAAATAGAAAGTAATCAGTCGTATTTGCCCCATACTAGTTCCAGAATAATTTGTTTTTTTCTATTTTAGGTATCTCGCTAGCGGTGATATGCCGGTATCACTCGCTCACAGCTATCAGTGTTCCAAGTCGGCAATCACACAAATAATCAAGGAGACAACAAAAGCGATCGCCGATGTCCTTTGGCCTGAATTTGTGCAGAAGCCTACACAGGGTGATTTACGTGCGACAGCCAAGTATTTCTGGGATCGATGGCAATTTCCCAACTGCTGCGGGGCTTTAGACGGCAAACACTGCAAAATTAAGGTAATTGTAAAGTTCAATTAGCTGGGAGTTACCCAAACTGAATCATTTCGGCTAATGGAGGTTTTACAGTCAGGCACTTAACGCCGTTTATGGTACCGACACCATATAAGGTACCGGTACCGGAACCGGTACCTAGGGTAGTGGTATCATATATGGTGCCACCACGTTCGGCGACTGTGGTGGTACCATATATGGTACCCCTACCCATGGCCATGGGTGGCGGCGGTACCATATATGGTACGAAATCTTAAGAGAGTGGTACCTAGGGTAGTGGTATCATATGTGGTGCCACCACGTTCGGCGACTGTGGTGGTACCATATATGGTACCCCTACCCATGGCCATGGGTGGCGGCGGTACCATATATGGTACGAAATCTGAAGAGAGTGGTACCATATAAGGTACCGGTACCATATGGTACCGGTACAACCAAGTTAGAAGAATGGTAGTGGTATCATATGTGGTGCCACCACGTTCGGCGTTTAATTGACCGATTTTAGCACACAATTAACTGAACAAAAGCTGTCCATCGTGAGAAAACAAAGGCAGAAGTACATAACATAGATAAAACATGATTCTGATATAGTAACGCAATACAGTACCTGCTATGCTTCAACACAACCTCTCTTTTTGAAGTTTCAACTGAAGTTTTACAAGTCAAGCGTAAACTGGTAGGCGGCGGTACCATATATGGTGACGAAATTCAAAGAGAGTGGTACCATATATGGTAACGGTACCTAGGGTAGTGGTATCATATGTGGTGCCACCATGTTCGGCGACTGTGGTGGTACCATATATGGTACCCCTACCCATGGCCATGGGTGGCGGCGGTACCATATATGGTACGAAATCTGAAGAGAGTGGTACCATATAAGGTACCGGTACCATATGGTACCGGTACCTAGGGTAGTGGTATCATATGTGGTGCCACCACGTTCGGCGACTGTGGTGGTACCATATATGGTACCCCTACCCATGGCCATGGGTGGCGGCGGTACCATATATGGTACGAAATCTGAAGAGAGTGGTACCATATAAGGTACCGGTACCATATGGTACCGGTACCTAGGGTAGTGGTATCATATGTGGTGCCACCACGTTCGGCGACTGTGGTGGTACCATATGGTACCCCTACCCATGGCCATGGGTGGCGGCGGTACCATATATGGTACGAAATCTGAAGAGAGTGGTACCATATATGGTACCGGTACCTAGGGTAGTGGTATCATATGTGGTGCCACCACGTTCGGCGACTGTGGTGGTACCATATATGGTACCCCTACCCATGGCCATGGGTGGCGGCGGTACCATATATGGTACGAAATCTGAAGAGAGTGGTACCATATATGGTGCCGGTACCATATGGTACCGGTACCTAGGGTAGTGGTATCATATGTGGTGCCACCATGTTCGGCGACTGTGGTGGTACCATATATGGTACCCCTACCCATGGCCATGGGTGGCGGCGGTACCATATATGGTACGAAATCTGAAGAGAGTGGTACCATATATGGTGCCGGTACTGGTAACAACGCGAAGGTAGGGGTACCATTAGTGTTCCGACGATATTAAAATTCGACGATATTCGATATCGATATCGATATTTTCAACTCAATATCGATCGATATCGATATTTATAGTTATGCAGGAAAATCTGAGAATTTGAAAGAGCAGACTGCTCTTGCTGCTTATCAGTCAAGCACTGATGCAATCAGCCATCTGATACCAATTAAGTAAAGAATCGCAGAAAAGTTAGTTGCCCTTCTGAAGCCCTTCAATGAAAAGGTTGACCCCTCAGGCAGATGCCCCACCTTCATTAGGCATAATGAGCTCAGACAGAATAGCGTATTTTAACTAATTTTAACGACAACTACTAAAAATAAGCAAAAAACGTTGATTTTATTGAAAAATCGGACTTTTTTGCTTACCATCCTTTCAACCACCCATCAACCGGCGGTACCCCTCAGGATTTTAAAATTTACCACCCCTCAGTCGAAATACTAGTAGTCCATGTCTGCTATTGCTCTCCTGCTTCAAGTGTGCGGAGTGAGCAGTTCTTCAGTGTTGCTGTGGACATTTAAGAACCTAGGCGTTGCTGTCAGAAAGTTGGAATGCCGAGAAATTGATGTTTCCGAGAGCTATCATGCCCCTGTTAGGTTCTGACTATACCATCGATTTCTGAGGTGTTCAGGAAAAACTGTTTTTTACTGTTGCAGAGAAATAAACTTGGTGTCAGTTTTGTGTTTTTTCCTACTTTACCACATTTAAAATATCGAAAATATCGATGCAAAATATCGCGATATCGATATCGGTATCGATATTGGAAAAAGGGTCGATATATCGACTTTTCGACATCGATATCGATATATCGTCGGAACCCTAGGTACCATATATGGTACCACCACAGGCCCCGAACGTGGGGGTACCATATGGTACCGGTACCAGTAACAACCCGAATGTAGGGGTACCATATATGGTGGTGTGGTGGTACCGGTAACAACGCGAAGGTAGGGGTACCATATATGGTACCACCACAGGCCCCGAACGTGGGGGTACCATATGGTACCGGTACCAGTAACAACCCGAATGTAGGGGTACCATATATGGTACCACCACAGGCCCCGAACGTGGGGGTACCATATGGTACCGGTACCAGTAACAACCCGAATGTAGGGGTACCATATATGGTACCACCACAGGCCCCGAACGTGGGGGTACCATATGGTACCGGTACCAGTAACAACC
>JASANB010007853.1:0-29726 GCA_030248155.1 Sabatieria punctata
TGTGCCTTACAAACTAAATCACAAATTCTACAAACAGCTACCGCGACCTCTCACAAATGCTTGTGGCTTACAAACTAAATCACAAATTCTACAAACAGCTACCGCGACCTCTCACAAATGCTTGTGGCTTACAAACTAAATCACAAATTCTACAAACAGCTACCACAACCTCTCACAAGTGCTTGCGCCTAAAACCAAACAAATCACAAATTCTACAAACAGCTACCACAACCTCACACAAATGCTTGTGCCTTACAAACTAAATCACAAATTCTACAAACAGCTACCACAACCTCTCACAAATGCTTGTGCCTTACAAACTAAATCACAAATTCTACAAACAGCTACCGCGACCTCTCACAAATGCTTGTGCCTTACAAACTAAATCACAAATTCTACAAACAGCTACCACAACCTCTCACAAATGCTTGTGCCTTACAAACTAAATCACAAATTCTACAAACAGCTACCGCGACCTCTCACAAATGCTTGTGGCTTACAATCTAAATCACAAATTCTACAAACAGCTACCACAACCTCTCATAAACGCTTGTGCCTTACAAACTAAATCGCAAATTCTACAAACAGCTACCACAACCTCTCACAAATGCTTGTGCCTTACAAACTAATTCACAAATTCTACAAACAGCTACCACAACCTCTCACAAATGCTTGTGCCTACAAACTACAATCTACAACACCACACCCCCGGCTTACAAACTAAATCACAAATTCTACAAACAGCTACCGCGACCTCTCACAAATGCTTGTGGCTTACAAACTAAATCACAAATTCTACAAACAGCTACCACAACCTCTCACAAATGCTTGTGCCTTACAAACTAAGTGACAAATTCTACAAACAGCTGACCTCACAAATGCTTGTGCCTTACAAACTAAATCACAAATTCTACAAACAGCTACCACAACCTCTCACAAGCACTTGTGCCTTACAAACTAAATCACAAATTCTACAAACAGCTACCACAACCTCTCACAAATGCTTGTGCCTTACAAACTAAATCACAAATTCTACAAACAGCTACCGCGACCTCTCACAAATGCTTGTGGCTTACAAACTAAATCACAAATTCTACAAACAGCTACCACAACCTCTCACAAATGCTTGTGGCTTACAAACTAAATCACAAATTCTACAAACAGCTACCACAACCTCTCACAAATGCTTGTGCCTTACAAACTAAATCACAAATTCTACAAACAGCTACCACAACCTCTCACAAATGCTTGTGCCTTACAAACTAAATCACAAATTCTACAAACAGCTACCGCGACCTCTCACAAATGCTTGTGGCTTACAAGCTAAATCACAAGTTCTACAAACAGCTACCACAACCTCTCATAAACGCTTGTGCCTTACAAACTAAATCGCAAATTCTGCAAACAGCTACCACAACCTCTCACAAATGCTTGTGCCTTACAAACTAAATCACAAATTATACAAACAGCTACCACAACCTCTCACAAATGCTTGTGCCTTACAAACTAAATCGCAAATTCTACAAACAGCTACCACAACCTCTCACAAATGCTTGTGCTTTACAAACTAAGTCACAAATTCTACAAACAGCTACCGCGACCTCTCACAAATGCTTGTGGCTTACAAACTAAATCACAAATTCTACAAACAGCTACCACAACCTCTCATAAACGCTTGTGCCTTACAAACTAAATCGCAAATTCTACAAACAGCTACCACAAACCTCTCACAAATGCTTGTGCCTTACAAACTAAGTGACAGATTCTACAAACAGCTACCGCGACCTCTCACAAATGCTTGTGGCTTACAAACTAAATCACAAATTCTACAAACAGCTACCACAACCTCTCACAAGCACTTGTGCCTTACAAACTAAATCGCAAATTCTACAAACAGCTACCACAACCTCTCACAAATGCTTGTGCCTTACAAACTAAATCACAAATTCTACAAACAGCTACCGCGACCTCTCACAAATGCTTGTGGCTTACAAACTAAATCACAAATTCTACAAACAGCTACCACAACCTCTCACAAATGCTTGTGCCTTACAAACTAAATCACAAATTCTACAAACAGCTACCACAACCTCTCACAAATGCTTGTGCCTTACAAACTAAATCACAAATTCTACAAACAGCTGCCACAACCTCTCACAAATGCTTGTGCCTTACAAACTAAATCACAAATTCTACAAACAGCTACCGCGACCTCTCACAAATGCTTGTGGCTTACAAACTAAATCACAAATTCTACAAACAGCTACCACAACCTCTCACAAATGCTTGTGCCTTACAAACTAAATCACAAATTCTACAAACAGCTACCACAACCTCTCACAAATGCTTGTGCCTTACAAACTAAATCACAAATTCTACAAACAGCTGCCACAACCTCTCACAAATGCTTGTGCCTTACAAACTAAATCACAAATTCTACAAACAGCTGCCACAACCTCTCACAAATGCTTGTGCCTTACAAACTAAATCACAAATTCTACAAACAGCTACCACAACCTCTCACAATAAGCTTGTGCCTTACAAACTAAATCACAAATTCTACAAACAGCTACCACAACCTCTCACAATAAGCTTGTGCCTTACAAACTAAATCACAAATTCTACAAACAGCTACCACAACCTCTCACAATAAGCTTGTGCCTTACAAACTAAATCACAAATTCTACAAACAGCTACCAACAGCTCTCCCAAATGCTTGTGCATCTTACAAACTCTGTCGTGTTGTAGCATAGCCAAATGTTTGTGGTGTTTGCAAGAAAATTTGTGGTCTCACAAAAAGGGATGCACCTTGTGATTTGTACTGTGCATATGAAAGCTGCACACAGCTTGCTCTTTCATATGAAAGCTACACACAGCTTGTGCTTTCATATGAAAGCTGGGCACAGCTTGTACTTTCATATGAAAGCTGCGCACAGCTTGTACTTTCCTGCCAGCAGCTTGGGTTGTTTTTTGGTATTGGGTTTTCCGTTTGTGTATGTGTATGTGTATGCACATTTACCTTCAAATGTGTATGGTAATTTGTGTATACACATTCAACAAAACAATGTGAATTTTTGTGTATATTTGTGTGTGTGTATTGTACTGAAAATGCAAATTTTTTCGTTTGTGGTGTTGTGGCGTTTGCAAATATTTGTGGTGTTTGCAAGAAAATTTGTGGTCTCACAAAAAGGGATGCACCTTGTGATTTGTACTGTGCATATGAAAGCTGCACACAGCTTGCTCTTTCATATGAAAGCTGCGCACAGCTTGTACTTTCATATGAAAGCTACACACAGCTTGTGCTTTCATATGAAAGCTGCGCACAGCTTGTGCTTTTCTGCCAGCAGCTTGGAGTGTGTGGGCACTGGGCATATATATATCAGAGGGCAGAAGAAGCACAACACAACTAACTGGCTTTACTCAGTGTGAAAGCGGTTGTGTTTGGTGTACTGAAACCACTATAGGTAAGTACATCCCTGTGCAATTCCAATTGCTTAATTTAGTTTAGTTTACTTGGTGGAGGGGCTACCATTTTCGACAAAACACAAAGTTTGGGTAGATGGAATCGGACCACCAGACCCTCTTCTTCTTCTTCTTCAAATTTATGCAGTAAATGCACGTGTACAACATACCACCAACCAACACAAAGGCAGGGTGGAAACATGATGTGTACACTGACTAGAATATGCTTGCGCACACACATCCCTCAACCCTCGATCCGATCCGATCCGATTTGCGGGGGCCTTACAGCCTATGATCAGACTCGAGGTCCATTTCGCTACCCCTGTGATTCGCCATCTCGGGCGTTGCCCTTCTTTCACTGCCAGCCACTCCCAGCCATGCTGCTGGGCGCCGGTCACCAGGAGGGCGGCCGGCATGTCGATGCCATGATTCTGACAGCACCTGACGGCCGCCGGTGCCCCATATGCCAGAGGGCTCCCAGCATAGTTGGTTTCTAAGACAGCTTTTGGCATTGTGGATCTTCTTCCCAATGGGGCATGCTTTGTGGAGTGGCTTCGGTGCAATGGCAGTTCCAGTTGGTTCCCATTTTATCTACTAGCTGTCACACACAAAGATAACATGATAAAAGAAGCAACGTTACAGTCAAGTTTTTGGCCTGGTCAGACGATCCGTTGAAGAGTGTGACTAGATAATGGCATCATTGGCGTGTGTGGTACTGCTGTTGTGCGGAGTGCTAGTGGGTAAGTAAGTCTCAGCTGGCTTTTCATCTCTACTATCATTGTATTGTTTAGAAGGGGCGAGTTATCTGGGTTGTTATGTTGACAACGAGGACAGAGCAGTGTGGTGCACTTTTTATCTAGGTAACTAGGTAACTAGGTATACCTAGTATTACCTAGTTAATATTCGGGAAAAGTACCTAGATTTACTTTACCTAGTTGCTGGTTACTCTATTTTACCTAGTTTTACTTTACCTAGTTTTAAATCCACATAACTAGGTACTTCTAGGTAGAACAAGTTTACCTAGTTTGATATTTTCAGTTTTGCGTGGCTTTTTCACAGCAAACCTTCAAATTTCATGGCTTTCCCACAATTACAGTGGCCCAGAGAATGAATTTTTGACTTATTTGACCAGTAAAATACAAATATTTACTTGAAATGTGTCAAATTTCGTAAATTTTAACTCCACTAACTTCATCATTGTTCTATTGAACCAAAAATAATATTTTGACTTGATTTCAAGCGTTTTAGGTTTACCTAGTATTACCTAGTTTTTCTGGGCTTTACCTAGTATTACTTTACCTAGTTTCTTAGCTGAGAACTTTACCTAGTATTACCTTACCTAGTTTTTTAGGTGACAACTTTACCTAGTATTACTTTACCTAGTTTCAAATTTTCAAAATGCACCACACTGGGACAGAGTGTTATATGGAGTCATGACCAAACTTTACTCTGAAGCAACGGTGCAGCTATGTGCGTCAAAGTGTTGGGCAGATGGTTATACCTTGGCCGGTGAGTGGAGTCCTTGATAATTGCAGAAGCGCCTATGTACATGAAGTATTACAGTCAGGCACTTGATGCCGTTCATGGTACCGACACCATATAAGGTGCCGGATCATATGGGCACATATGGTAGTGGTGCCATATAAGGTACTGGTACTGGCATATATGATCTGGTACCTAAGGTAGTGATACCATATAAGGTACCGGCACCATATATGGTGTTGGTACCATAAACAGTGCCTGACTGTATTAGCTGCATCAAGTTGACATTTTAGGTCTCGAGATGCAGCATGAATGTTTCTGCGCTAACCAACTGAAGGAAGCTGTGAAAGTTGCTGACTCGGAATGCGCATTTGCTTGCAGGGGAGGGGGAGACAGTGAACAATACAAATGCGGTGGATCATGGCGCATTGCAGTCTATGATCTGATTGGTGATTGCTTTACATTAGGCTTGGTAAATTTCTGTATGCAGCTGCAATTCAGATTGTCAAGCTGACTGCGAATCCAACTTCAACCGACCTTTGAGCTTGCTGAATCAGTTGTCAGACAGCTGTCTGTTGCCCTTCGATAGTATCGCTGAAACAGGTTCACACCTGAACAACGGTACTTTCGGAATGACTATGTGTGACCAGACCAAGTACACAGAGCACGAAAAAATAAGCAAGCTTGATGTAAAACTGTTTTCTCTGAGACAATCAGCCAGAATTGGTTTCCTTTGCAGTGCAACAAAGTCGCCCAAGTTTTCGTCGAGGCTGAGAAAAGCATTGGTGCAGGCCTAGGCGCTGCGTGTCCTTTCTTGGAGAGCTTCTGTCTCCCGGTTTGTTATTTGAACTGTTTAGTGCTGTGCAACAGTGATGCTTTCCAGAACTTCTGTAAAACTTCATTTCTTAAGTTTGGTGAGCAACATTTAAATCAGTTGGTGCATGGCAGTAGCGCCATAGTCGCTGAAGTCTGCAAGGTGAGCAGTTTGGTGAATGAATCAGTCATACAGTCAGACACATAACGCCGTTTATGGTACCGGTACCATATATGGTGGCACTAGCCTACGTACTGTACCATATATGGTGTCAGTACCATAAACGGCGTTAAGTGCCAGACTGTCATAACCGGACTCAAATTGCAGACGTTTTGTGAAGAGTTGAATATGAAAAGGGGCTTGTGACTGAAAAACTGAAAGCTGTTTGGTCGCTTTGTTTTGATCAACAATGAGAGTAAACTTTCTGGCATTATCAATTTTAGAAAATGTGTACTTTGTCCATCGAAACTCTACATACATGTAGAATTTTCCCAGCGCTCCATTCCAGGTTTATAGAGTTATAGAGTTTTGGTAATTGGCACCTGATCGGGCAACAACATGCAGATTGAAAGAAGCAGACATGGACTAGCACTTCGGCCGAGGGGGTTGTAAGTTTTCAAATGCTGAAGGGCTCAGAGGGAAATAGCAGCGACTGATGGGTGGTTGAGCCAAAAAGACCGATTTTTTTACTAGAATCAAGGTTTTCAGGCATATTTTTCGCAAAATAGGTAACTAAGGTATTCTGAGCTGATTTGCATCTTTTAGCATGAATCTAGGATCCGATTCGATGTGGCGGGGCGTACGATGGACAGCCCTACGATCAGACCTGCATGGTCCGTTTCGAGACCTCTGATATCGTAATCTCAGACGCAGTGCCCTTCTTTCACTACCAAGCCACTCCTAGCCATGCTGTTGGGTTGGGTGCCAGTCCCTAAGAGAGTGCTTGGATGATGACGTCAGCTCCCAACGGCCGCCCAGCCAGTGGCAGTAAAACGGTATAGGCCTTATTGTTGGTTTCTCAGACAGCCCCTGATGTCGTTGATCTTCTTTTCCTCCAACACAAGCATGCTTTGGGGAGCGGCTTTCGATGCAATGGCAGATCCATCGGTTCCCATTTACCTATTCGCAGTAACCAGCTTTCGGTGGTCTGGGTTGGGCTCTGTGCCGACTATCAACACTTTGCGGCAAGAAACTTGCCGCGCCGAAAGGATGAACGCACGACCTCGCGCACAGTAGCTATGCTGCTTTTCATCACCATGAAAAGATAGAAAAAAATGTTTTCTAGGTCATCTTTTGAAATATAGCTACTTACTAATTGTATCATTCGAGTCTGTAGACAGATAGGTCTGCCCAAGAGCATATGGGTAGATATGACAATTTGCTATCGATTGAGTATAAATATAACACTCGTTGTCAAAGCCCCAGGATGGTGGCATTTTTTAAACAAAAAGTTGGCCAAAAGTGATCACACTTGAGACACTAATCTGCGCAAGTAGTGATCTCACTGTTCCAGTACAAGTGTCCTAAGTCGGGTGGGCACTAATCGCCTCCCCAAGAAGTTGGAAAGTTGAAAAATAGAAAATATGAAACATGGAAAATGCTTCCCAACAATTTGGAAATTAGGAAAACATGGACAAGAACAACCAGCATCACCAGGATGCATGTCGGCAACGCCGGCAATTCGGGAACGCTCTCCGAACGTTCCTTGCACCATCTATAAAGAATGGTTGGAGGTTGATGTGGTTTTCTATCAGTTGTATGCATGCATGTACGTATTTCTTTTGTAAACTTCACTTACAGGCTGATATATAGCACTGGTGTTTCCTCTTTTCTTCTTTTTTCTATCAAAGGTTTTTTCTTATTGATCAACACTGTGACTAAAGTAACTGACGCTGCCTGCAATTTAGAAAGCGACTTCTGAGTTCTATGCTAAAGCAAAAATTACCCGATTTACAGTCAAAAAGCCGACCCCCAATCTATTTTAGCTTAGGTTTACGTTTGTTGTCAGGCCACCGAAAGGCAGTGGTGACAAGTAGATAAATGGGTAGCATCGTGGGATGGGAAGGCAAAGGGAGTCTGTGTGCAAGGCAAGTTCTTCAGCTCTAGCTTGCCAGGTATGGACTTGCACAAAGTAAGACTTTTTATATTTCGACTTAATAAATGAAACAATTTTGCCGCAAGCAATCGATTCCAGTATGAGCTGTTACGCTAATTTTCTTCATTTTGCCCTTAGTACTTCTTATTTCCCTTCTCTAATGGTGAAACTTGCGACTTTCCAATTTTTCTACTTTCGAGGAGGCGATTTGTGAGATTGGAAACCCCGCAAAACTTGGTGTACCACTGTGTACCGCAGTGTACCGCGCGGCCGTCACCATTTCCGTTTTTCTGGAGAGGCGATTTGTGTACGCACCGTACTAATAAGTTCAACAAATTTGATGGGTTCCGGGAGTCCGATTCCATATTATCGTTCCTTTTTGAGGAGAGATAGCATTGCGTACATTAGTGTTTTTAAGCAGAGAACATTTTTGGTGCAATTTTCATTTGAAACAGACCACGGTCCAACGGTTTGGACAAAGTTACTTGTATTACGCGTCGCGTCTTGGCCACGGATAGTTTACGCTATCAACAACCATTGATTTGAACAATCAAATAGCAAAAAATTTGCAGTAATATCAGATTTCACCTTTTGTAAACTGCATCTATAACTAAAGACTAACTTACATCGCACACAATAGTACGTACGATCCGATCTGGCGGGGGGGTCGTACAGTGTACGGCCCTACGATCAGACCTGCACGGTCCATTTCGTTTGTTAACGTTAGTACGTACATTACTTAACCAATTGTTGGGGGAAATTGGCGGTGGGACAATTGACGAGGGGAATTGTCGTGCACCGAAAGAAGTCAGGCTCTACCGTTCATCCTTACGCTTATGGGCAAGTTTTGGCTTAGTTTGAGACTTAGGCTTAGGTTCAGGCTTACAGAGGCATAAGCTCAGGAAACAAGTTTCATGAACGACGGTAATATGAGCGAATCGGTAGCTAATCGACGTGTACGATACGCCTGACCTAGATAAAAACGCTTAATCTGCGACAGAGATCAATGAGTCAAACGGATAGTGCTGTACAAAATAATTATCTGCTGTTAGGGAGCAACCGTGGGACACCATACTCGATCGTTTGTTTCAATGATTTGCAATTTGGGTGCTCTCCCATCGATTTCTGGTTTTAACGAAGAAACAAGAATGAAAATAGTCTAGTCAGGTAGTTGTTTGTTCATTTGGATTGACAGAAATAGAAGCAGCTGATGTAGTTAGCATCTCAGCTGGCGGGTCGGAGTTAGAGAAAAGTGAGCAGGTGTATCAGGATGAGATAATAGAGAAATGAGAAGTTTATGCTTTAACCGCGTGGTTGCCAGGTTACGACAGCTACAAAGACCGTTGCTTACTACTACGAGATCAATAGTAACGTTCTTTACGTTCCTTTTTAACTCTGATTTTTTTGCTACCGATAGCCGTGACAGCGCTTTCATAGTTTTTGCTACCACGACAATTTCCTACATACGTTAGGGATATGAATTTCTGGAATACCGAAAAGATCGAATATAATTGGAAAAACTGAAAGACTAACCGAAAACAGTTTCTGTGTGTCTTAGGCCGCCTAACAGTTATAGTGTGAATCTGGGTTGGTATCACATTTCAGAGGGTTCGAAGTAAATTCAGAAACACCAATTTGCCTTTACTTGGGCTCGGTGTTAGTGTTGCCTGCTTACAAGCTTTTGAAATGGCGTCCGACTCAAGGCTCACCCGTGGTCAAATGGCCAGCGGTCAGAAAGGTAATTTCCTATAGACTTAACTGAACAAAAAGACTTGACGTGGTTGGGCCCAAAATGATTGTTGCAATGCAGCCAGATATCACCTTAAAACTATTGAATAATCTAACCGATTAGCTATCGCTTTCTCTGACCAGGGTAGCACCCTGACGAAACCAGATTTTTCTTGGATTCAAGTTTCTGCTATAAGGTTATGTTATTTTTTGCTATTTCTTACCCTAAGGGCCTTTCAAAGGATTGTGTTAAGCGGAATTAACGATCAAGTAAGATAATATTTTATGGGTTAGTTTAGATCGCTACCTGAATATGCCTCTGAACGAAAAACGACAGAGTTACAGATGTGGACCAGACTACGTTACAACAGATAAAATCGATACCTGGCCTCAGTACAACAAGAAACAGAATCTGGGAAAAAGTATGATCAGACTTGTTTATACATGTAACAAACAGGTCATCCGCCGATTTGGAGAGTGGTTTGGCGTCTGAGCTCAACTTCTAATGGATGGGGTTTGGTACTAGAAACGCTCAAAAATCGCATTTTTGGCTATTAATCTTCAAAATTGGCGAATTTGGGCTCAAAATTCAGCTAAGAATGTGTTTTAGGGATATGATTGATTGTAAACTGTATTTAGATTCAAAGTCTAAGTATGCAGTTCGAAAGGACCTAAATGAAAAGCTGAGTGTGTGGCGAGGAGACATAACTACACTTGAAATCGATGTCATTGTAAACGCCGCCAACAAGACTTTGCTCGGAGGAGGAGGTACGATCTTTCTATGGCGCCCACAAATGATACTTTGCTCCCAGCCCAAATTGTACCTTATTCCCGTGGTGCAGTTATGCCTCATCGTTTGTACGCATAAGAGGTATTATAATTATATTAGGGATGGCCAAAGCACGTCCGCGCGGCGCGGAATAGAAAATACAAAATCACAACCAAAAAGTGGTCCAAAACGGTTTTTGCAACTTCAAGCGCAAATGCTTTTTTGTGTTCCGTTATTGATAGGGGGATGTGATGTATTTATATGAAACAGAGTGTGAGCTATCGAATAAGATGCATTTTGAATCATAATTCGGCCGTTAAAGGGCATTTTCTTATCGAAAACTGAATTCGTCGTTTTTCAATGGCCATTTTCTGCTAAAAGGAGAGTTGATTCAAATTTTGTTCAACCGGATTTAAAATCAGCGCAACTCGTTACCTATATATCACCGCTTTTTTTCTTTCCGCACTTCGGCATGGTCCCCACAAATTTGATTCTTTCTTAACTACTGAAAATGGGCATTTTCGTGGATTTTTTTCATGTTCCTCGTTCTTGTGAAAAAACGACGAATTCGGCGCAAGATGTTCAATCGGTTCCGTGTACAGTAGACTTCAATCTTTCGAATGATATAAGAATTTGCTCTCTGCTCTTTGCCGTTAACCCCACAAACGGTGTTGAAGTTTCTGTAACCCTTAATTTTTGCCATTTCAGGCTTTTATTGTACCCAACACTTGCAATCATACTTTTTCGCATTAATTTAGCTGGGCGACGAATATTCACATCTTTCTAGTAGATTTTAAACAATCAAGTTGGTTTCACTTTCGTAACTCGCGCCATAGAAAATCAGCCACCGCTGGGACGGCGACCAAGTTATAAACACTAATTTACGCGATTTGACCCACGCGGCTGTTTTGAACCCGCATTTCTCCGATTCTTCATGAAATTAAGTGCGGTTTTTTGCGTAAATAATCGCATCCGGTCATGCTATTGCCGTTTTAGCATAAATTTTTGCTTGTAGCGCGAGTTATTCAAGTCAAAGTCAAAGTCAAGTCAAAGTTTACTGGCATGTTAAAACCTTACTTCACTATGCAGCGAAAAACAGGTGCCAGCATAAAACAGAACATGTTAGAGATCACAGTTAAAACCAAGTCGAATAACAATAGAAAGGAACTGATTACTATTTAAAAAACGATCAAACTGCTTATAAGACAACAAAGGGGCGTCAGGTGGTAAAGCGTTCCAAATTTTTGCCGACACAAAGAAAAAAGAACTGTCCGAGGTGGTGGTTCTGCTAATCAGATCAACGTGACAGGAATGGCAAGTGCGGGCACTGCGGCGATTAGTAGTAGATGGCAAATTAGTGGCCTCTGTGTACCGCAGCCTGTAGTAAAACTTGTAAAACAGTTTCAGACGTAATCTAGAAACAAGAAGCCACAAAGGCACAGAAGAACATCGTGATTGCCTGCTATACAAAGACTGTTGCCCATATTTTAAAATGGTACCAAGTGCGCCATACAAAAGTTCTTCGCAGACGGACGTTTTTAGATCGCATTTTTCTAATTTTTCATTGAATCAAGTGCGGTTTTTTGCGTAAATTATCGCATCCGGTCATGTTATCGGCGGTTTTAGCATAATTTTTTTGCTGTAGCGTGAATTTTTGAAAACCATTGGCCATACCTAATTATATTAAATATATTGTCTTTTCAGGTGTGGACGGAGCGATCCACAGAGCTGCCGGTTCTGAACTGAAAACGGAAAGTGGGTCATTGGCTCCATGCGAAACGGGAGAGGCTAAGCTGACTGGTGGATATAGACTTCCTGCTAAATGTAGGTCTTCTTAAGACCTAACTTATATACTTTCCTTTTTTGATAGTTGTCCATGTAACAGTTCAACTGCCATAAGGCCATAGATCAGAGGTTGAGCCCAAAATGAGCAGGGCATACCCTGATATAGTGGAAAACTGCTGTTTTTGGCAACTTTCGTGCCTGAAATTGTAATGAGTTACAAAAAAATGGCCCAAAACTTCTTATGGTAGTGGGATGACTGGTGCCAGTTACTGCTTGAGACTGCTTTCAGATGTACTTCATACAGTGGGCCCAATTGGAGAGAAACCCGACAAGCTGAGGTTGTGTTACAGAAACTGCTTGGACACTGCAGCCAAAAATGATCTGAGATCTATTGTAAGTGTTTTGCTTTTTCGCCAAGTTAGAGAAAGTGCCTAGATGTTTGCTTGAGTAGCTAAGCAAGGCTGTACTTGTAGTTTTGGTTGGTTTGGAATTGAGACACAAAGGGTTAGCTAGTTGATGATTTTGCAAGCTTTTGCCAGGCCTGTGGATTGCAGCAGTAGTATCTGGAACCGAAGCTCAATCGTCTCCTTTGCTATGAGGACTTGCTAATTGCTTTAGCAAGTTTTGCGCCTATAGTTTGCAAACTTTGAACTAGTTATACAGGGTCCATAAAAAACAAGAGTTTTTACTTTGCGAACCGCAAATCTCAACCGATTTGAATGAATCGTTTGAAAGAAGTATTCATAAATTCGTGAAAGATTGGTAAACCTTTTATTGATCTGCTTTGTTCTTGAGATATTTGCCCTCAAAATCGAAACGATTTTGGCAAAGAACAAGAGCAATTCCATTGCACTTCACAATAAAACAGATCCCTACTGCTGAGGGCTAACAAAACTTTACAGGTGAAGTAAACAGAGCGTTTGTGTCACAGCTAAAGCCTAAATTAGCCCTCATCAACAGTAGGAATCCGTTTTATTATTAGGGATGGCCAAAGCACGTCCGCGCGGCGCGGAATAGAAAATACAAAATCACAGCCAAAAAGTGGTCCAAAACGGTTTTTGCAACTTCAAGCGCAAATGCTTTTTTGTGTTCCGTTATTGATAGGGGGATGTGATGTATTTATATGAAACAGAGTTCGAGCTATCGAATAAGATGCATTTTGAATCATAATTCGGCCGTTAAAGGGCATTTTCCTCTCGAAAACTAAATTCGTCGTTTTTCAATGGCCATTTTCTGCTAAAAGGAGATCTGATTCAAATTTTGTTCAACCGGTTTTAAAATCAGCGCAACTCGTTACCTATATATCACCGCTTTTTTTCTTTCCGCACTTCGGCATGGTACCCACAAATTTGATTCTTTCTTAACTACTGAAAATGGACATTTTCGTGGATTTTTTTCATGTTCCTCGTTCTTGTGAAAAAAAAGACAAATTCGGCGCAAGATGTTCAATCGGTTCCGTGTACAGTAGACTTCGAACTTTCGAATGATATAAGAATTCGCTCTCTGCTCTTTGCCGTTAACCCCACAAACGGTGTTGAAGTTTCTGTAACCCTTAATTTTTGCCATTTCAGGCTTTTATTGTACCCAATTGGAACAAAGGGTTCTTTGCAATAGAAACGATAGAACTTTTTGGTCATATGTAAATCGCAGACTTACTTGTCGTCCCGTAATGCCTATTCTTAGAAACAATGGTAGAGAAATTGTTTCTAATACCGACAAGTGCTCAATTTTAAATCAGCAGTTTTCTTCTGTGTTTACTAGAGATGATGGTATTCCTCTGGACTTTGGCAGCAGAACTCTGGAAAAGCTTTCCTCAGTTCTTTTTACCCCTGATGCACTGTACTGTATATTGGAAGATATACAACCCAAACTGTCCGCTGGACCAGATGGAATACCAACAATCTTTTTAAAACGACTCGTGCTTTATTTATGCGAGCCTTTATGTACTATCATGCGAGTTTCAATGTCAACTGCTGCCCTACCCAACGATTGGCTCACTGCCAATGTTACGCCCATTTATAAATCTGGAAATCCAAGTATGCCCGTAAACTATCGACCCATTAGCCTTACATGTACTGCATGTAGGCTGATGGAGAAAGTAATCAAGCGGAGGATTCTTGAGTTTTTCTTAACTTCCTCTGTTATCTCTGAAACCCAGTTTGGTTTTCTTTCAGGTAGATCAACCGTTGCTCAGCTTCTTAGCTGCGTTAACGATTGGTCTATCTGTTTAGACAGACAGACTCCGGTGGATGTTATCTATTTGGATGTGGCTAAAGCTTTCGATACCGTAAGTCATCCTAAACTGCTACTAAAATTAAAAGGTTATGGTATTTCTGGAGAACTATTTGATTGGTTACAGGCCTTTTTGAGCAACCGAAAGCAACGAGTATGTATTGAAGGATCTACTTCTGATTGGGCCAATGTACAATCTGGAGTTCTCAGGGGTCGGTCTTGGGCCCGATTCTGTTCCTTATTTATATAAATGACCTGCCAGATGTTCTCAAATACTGTAAAATCAAACTTTTTGCTGATGACTCCAAAATTTACTTTTCAGTCCCAACATCAAATGATAATGCAGCAGTGTTGGAAGATCTAACTGCGGTTTTCAATTGGGCTAAGGTAATGCAGTTGAACATTGCTCTGCACAAATCCTCAGTTCTCCATCTATACCCCCGTTTAAATGCAATGCATGATTACACTATAGATGGTGTAACCATACCCTCGTCTAATTGTGTACGCGATTTGGGAGTTTTTGTTACTCCAGATTTAAAATTCTCCACCCATTGCAACGTTGTTGCTAAAAAAGCACGTACAGTGGCTAATTTAATTTTGTCTTCCTTTGTGACTAAAGACCCCGATTTTCTGATCAAGATGTTTAAAACCTTTGTGCGTCCAAAATTAGAGTACGCCACTCAAGTATGGTCCCCATATATGGTAAAAGATGTTCAAACTATTGAATCAGTTCAAAGATTCTTTACTTCCAGAATTCCTGGATTCAGTGCACTCCCGTACGAAGCTCGATTAGTAGCAACAGGGCTTCAGTACTTGGATATTCGACGGATACAAGCAGATCTTGTATTCGTTTATAAGCTTTTACATGGCCAAATCGATTTACCCTTTGACCAATTTTTCTCTATCTGTCCTGCAAGTTCTACTCGTAGTCATGCATTACAACTTTCGGTTCCGACCGCACGAACCAATGTTAGACAGTACTCATTTGCGTCTAGAGTTGTGCCGATATGGAACAGTCTCCCTAGCAGTGTGATACACTCTCGTTCTGCAACATGCTTTAAAGAGGCAGTCAGTCACCTAAATTTATCACGTTTTACTAACCGATAGGGCTGAGTTATAAAACAGCCTTGAGCTAACTCAGTCCTTCTTCCCTCGTTATTAAGATCTGCTCTGTAGAGTATTTGTGATACTGTATACTGTGCATTGTCTGGGAAGTAAACTTCTTCTTCTTCTTCTTCAACACTTGCAATCATACTTTTTCGCATTAATTTAGCTGGGCGACGAATATTCACATCTTTCTAGTAGGTTTTAAACAATCAAGTTCGTTTCACTTTCGTAACTGGCGCCATAGAAAATCAGCCACCGCTGGGACGGCGGCCAAGTTATAAACACTAATTTACGCGATTTGACCCACGCGGCTGTTTTGAACCCGCATTTCTCTGATTCTTCATGAAATTAAGTGCGGTTTTTTGCGTAAATAATCGCATCCGGTCATGCTATTGCCGTTTTAGCATAAATTTTTGCTTGTAGCGCGAGTTATTCAAATCTGTTGCCCATTTTTTAAAATGGTACCAAGTGCGCCATACAAAAGTTCTTCGCAGACGGACGTTTTTAGATCGCATTTTTCTAATTTTTCATTGAATCAAGTGCGGTTTTTTGCGTAAATTATCGCATCCGGTCATGTTATCGGCGGTTTTAGCATAATTTTTTTGCTGTAGCGTGAATTTTTTGAAGACCATTGGCCATACCTATTATTATGAAGTGCACAGGAATATTAAGAATTTCTCTAGTTCATTGCCAAAATCGCTGTTTTTACTTTGAGGGCGAATATCTCAGGAACTAGGCAGAGCACATTAATAAAAATTTCATCAATCTCAAAAATTTATTTGTCTTTCATTTAAATAAGGATGCATTCAAATCGATTGAGACTTGCGGCTGCTACAGTGAAAAATCTGCTGGTTGTTTTTTGAGCAAAAGGCAGCTTATTCTGAGCGGGCAAGCCTTCTCCTGTCTGTCTGTACTAGCAACAAAGTGAAGTACATAGGCTGATGTTTAGGCGTTTCCCTGTATATCCACGGGAGTCTTTGGCTACCCTGCAGACAACGCAGCAGTGGTGGTCTTAAGTACAGTGAGGGAATGGCTGGAAAATGAAAGCAACGCTTCTAAGGTATCATATAAATTCATATTATGAAAATGGTTGTTAGAGTCTGTAAAATAACGAGATACAGTCAATACCGATGCCTTAGCACTGCCGTAGTCATTCGTACATGTACGTAGTTGGGGAAAGGCGCCTTTGCCTCCCAGACCCGTTTTTAGGACACTTTTCTTCCTAGCTGGATCTTATTGCAATCTAAGGCGTCCATCATGCAAACTGCAGCTCAAACAGAAGTCTGAGACTAATCTCAAACCCAAATTACGGTTTCAGAAGCCCCAAACATGGTTTAGCCCTAATGAGTAACCACATTTTAGCGCCAAAATACTGTTGTGTTTTATGGATGTTTCGATGCAGGAACATAATTATATTGTTTCAGGTAGATCGGATAATCTTTGTGATTTTTGACCCCAAGGATCTACTTATTTATGAAACACTGCTCAAAGAATATTTCCCTTTGTGAGAAAGCTTACTAGTAATTGTCTCATAGTTCTCTGTATATTGCCATAACGCTGCTGTGTTGTTATACTAAATAGTGATTGTGTTCAAATACGCCTCAGTTGGCTAGTTGATGCAATGAAACTTTTCTCTTTTGACTTTATCCCGCTTACAGTTAGGCTTGTTTAGTACAGGGTGTTTCCAAAAATAACAATAGTTCTTGCGTTTCCGCAAATCGTGGCCAAGAAAGCTGAAATTTCTAACATACATAGGTGCCAAAAGTAAAACCCTTGCAATTTTATCGGGCTTCATACGGAGCAGGGAGTTCGGGGAATTTCAGATCTGGTCAGGGAACATTTTAGGCTTTTTTCGAAGTTTTCTCGCCTTGGTTCGGCCCAACCAGGCCTCTGACTGTGAAACTATTGATTCTATAGCTTAACAATCCAGATGACCACCGTCGCCAGTAAAGTAATATACAGGGTGTGCCAAAAAAAAACAACCCAGCAGAGTTTTTGCTGTAGCAACCGCAAACCTCAACCGATTTGAATGAATCCTTTTTTAGATGAAAGATAAATAAATTCTTGAAAGATTGATGTACCGTTTATTAAGATAGCCTGCTTAGTTCCTGAGATATTTGTCCTCAAAGTCAAAACAGAGATTTTGGCAATGAACAAGAGTGATAAAGAACAGTACAGCAGTTTTTTTACTTTTGTAAACATGAATCTGAACCGATTTGAATGAACCCTTTTTTGAATGAAAGACTGATAAATTCTTCAAAGATTGGTGCAATTTTTATTGAGATTCGCAGTTTAGTTCTTGAGATATTTGCCTTCAAAGTCAAAACAGATTTTGGCAAAGAACAAGAGCGATTCCGTGGCATTTCATAATAAAGCAGATTCCTACTGCTGGGGCTAATGATACTTTAGTGTTGAAGTAAACAGAGTTTCTGTGTCACCTGTGAAGCCTCCAAGAGCCCTTAGCAGTAGCAGGAATCCGTTTTATTACGATGTGCAGAATAATAAAAATATCCCTCTTGTTCACTGCCAAAATCACTGTTTTGATTTTGAGAGCCAATATCTCAGGAACTAAGAAGAGTACATTAATGAAAATTCCAGCAATCTTTTAAGAATTTATTTATCTTTAATCTAAAAAAGGATTCATTCAAATCGGTTGAGAATTGCGGTTGCTACAGCGAAAAATCTGCTGGGTTGTTTTTTTTTGGCACACCCTGTACATACAACGTAGCACACAGTAGAGACCTGCACGGGCCGGGCCTGGTCGCCCTACAGAGGATTTTTAGAGGATTTCAGCCGGGCCGAGCCAGAAAAGTTGCATTTTCATAAGGGCGGGGCCGCAAAAATTGGGTTTCCGGACAGGCCGGGCCGGGCCGTCAAAAAGGCGGCCCGTGCAGGTCTCTAGCACACAGTAGCTGCCCGTCAGTACATACAGCAGTTGATACTTAGCGCTAAACATAAGTGTACTAAGATCTGTGGTGGTAATGGTACCGGTACCTTATATGGTGCCCCTACCTTCGAACTCTGTGGTTGAGCAAAAATGGGTTTGGGATAATCAAAATCTGGAAATTTGGTGGGTTGGCGTTGGCGTCATACATTGGCTTGTGGTGGGTCTGGGCATGCTACAGTACCGAATCCCGACCGGACCATCATAGTCTGGTAGGGTGGTGGGCTGATTTGCTAAAAATGTCGAAAACAACCTGAAAACTGGGAGATTTTCCCTCAAAAAGGTCACCAAAACTTTCGAGGGAGGGTCTGGTGGACAGGGAAAGCCTAAAGGAGAGGCCTTGGTCAGCGGGGGTAGGGGTAAGCGATCAGAACACCCACCACAGGCCAATGAATCTGGCCCACTCCTAATGTTTCGCATTTCTACTGCCCCAAACCCATTTTTTTCGGTTCAAATGAGCCCGAAGGTAGGGGTACCACTGAACAACTGCACAAGGCTTTTCCCGATAAAAAACGGTCATCGGGGAACCCGCGAACTTGAGATGTGCACGGGCCGCGCATGCTCGTTAAGCATTTTGGGCGGACCGGGCATGTACAAAGCAAAAATTTTAGAAATTAAGATGCATTTTGCGAGAAAGTACCAGGGCTGTTTGTTTTCCGGAAAAAAACTCAAGCCGGTTTTTTTCCGCTTTTTTTCCTTTTTTTCCGTTTTTTTTTCCAAAAGTTATTTTCCGAGATGACAGAAAAAAGTTTTTAACAATCGCTTTTTATTGCAGAATTCAAAGAAATAGCGTGAGTTTTATTACAAAATGCACTAATTTCATATTTTAGAGTAGTAATTTGATTTTAAAACAACAAAAATACAATAATAAAAGTTGCCTGAAAATGGCACCGGCATTTTTTGCAAAAAACAGCTAAGTTATGTCATGGAAATACTTGTAAGGCTTCTATTAACGTAAATTCAAAGCATTTGAAGCGAATTCAACCAGTTATTGTGCCTATTTCCTTTAAAAACTAGCTTGAGTTTTTTTCCGCATTTTAGTTTTTTTCCGAGCCCCTAGGAAAAAAAACCGGTTTTTTTTTTCGGAAAAAACGAAAAAAACCGAGGAAGAAAACCGACCCTGGAAAGTACCAACGTATGACCAATTTACTGCCAAGAAACAGTTAGGCCTGCTCATAAGATTTTGGTGGCGACTGTGCCTAAACTTGCACTTAATTATCAGTAGAATGGTGATAAAATAATGGTAGGATTAGTAAAATTGTTAATAGACATCGGTCAGTGAAAGAAAGATTACTGCAGTTGTGTAACAGCTGTTGTTAGCTGAAAAAGCTGTTGCAATGGTTCTTAATTATTTAAATCATTTAGTGCAGCAGCGTCTAGATTGCTTCATTTCGCTCCGTCTACACAAGCGCGTAAGGTTCGAACATGTTCTACCTAAAGGTGGATTCATAGTCGTGTAGAAAAAGATCGCCAGGCCACTTTTCTACAGGGCGACACATTTTGTAATATACGCTCCAACGCGCCACGCGTCATCTTCCAGGTGTTGTTGCAGGCGGAAGATGTGACGGGGCGTGTTGGTGCGTATATTACAAATGAGTCGCCCTACAGAAAAGCAGTGTGGTGCACTTTTTATCTAGGTAACTAGGTATAGTTAATACCTAGTTAATATTCGGGAAAAGTACCTAGATTTACTTTACCTAGTTACTGGTTACTCTATTTTACCTACTTTTACTTTACCTAGTTTTAAATCCACATAACTAGGTACTTCTAGGTAGAACAAGTTTACCTAGTTTGGCATTTTCAGTTTTACATGACATTTCTGTCAGAAAACCTTCAAATTTACGGCTTTTGCACAATTACAGTGGCCCAGAGAATGAATTTCTGACTTATTTGATCAATAAAATACAAATATTTACTTGAAATTTCGTTAAATTTTAACTCCACTAACTTCATCATTGTTCTATTGAACCAAAAATAATATTTTGACTTGATTTCGAGCGTTTTAGGTTTACCTAGTATTACCTAGTTTTTCTGGGCTTTACCTAGTATTACTTTACCTAGTTTCTTAGCTGAGAACTTTACCTAGTATTACTTTACCTAGTTTTTTAGGTGACAACTTTACCTAGTATTACTTTACCTAGTTTCAAATTTTCAAAATGCACCACACTGCAGAAAAGTGGCCTGGCGATCTTTTTCTACCATACATGTCGTTGGGGGGGGTAAAGGGGGGGCCGGCCCCCCCCAAGCCCGATTTTTCGGCAAAAGTCCCCCCCCAGCGGATTTTTGGGGGGGGACCTGAAAACCCACTTTTGGATTCCAAAGTAAAGAAAATTTTAGCCCAGACAATACATTCTGCAGCACAAAATTGGGTTTTCGGCTACCATACAACCCAAAACAGGGTTTTGTAAGGCTTAGAAATCCTAAATAGGGTTTTTAGACTGCTTAGAAACCCTGATTAGGGTTTTTAGGTTACTTTTAAATCCTGATTAGGGTTTTCAGGTTACTTTTAAACCCTGATTAGGGTTTTTAGGCTGCTTTGAAACCCTGATTAGGGTTTTCAGGTTACTTTTAAACTCTGATTAGGGTTTCTAGGCTGCTTTGAAACCCTGATTAGGGTTTTCAGGTTACTCTAAAACCCTGATTATAGGGTTTTCAGGTTACTTTTAAACCCTGATTAGGGTTTTTAGGCTACTTTGAAACCCTAAACAGGGTTTTTAGGTTACTTTCAAAGCCTGATTAGGGTTTTCAGGTTACTTTCAAACCCTGATTAGGGTTTTCAGGTTACTTTGAAACTCTAAACAGGGTTTTTAGGCTACTTTGAAACACTAAACAGGGTTTTTAGGCTACTTTGAAACCCTAAACAGGGTTTTTACGCTACTTTGAAACCCTGATTAGGGTTTTTAGGTTACTTTCAAAGCCTGATTAGGGTTTTCAGGTTACTTTCAAACCCTGATTAGGGTTTTTAGGCTACTTTGAAACCCTAAACAGGGTTTTTAGGTTACTTTCAAAGCCTGATTAGGGTTTTCAGGTTACTTTCAAACCCTGATTAGGGTTTTCAGGTTACTTTGAAACTCTAAACAGGGTTTTTAGGCTACTTTGAAACACTAAACAGGGTTTTTAGGCTACTTTGAAACCCTAAACAGGGTTTTTACGCTACTTTGAAACCCTGATTAGGGTTTTTAGGTTACTTTCAAAGCCTGATTAGGGTTTTCAGGTTACTTTCAAAGCCTGATTAGGGTTTTTAGGTTACTTTGAAACTCTAAACAGGGTTTTAGCACTGGCTAGAAAGCCTAGAGAGGGTTTTTAGGTTGATTAGAAACCCTAAACAGGGTTTAAGAACTGCATTCAAATCACTAAATAGGGTTTTTTAGTAATTTTATAAGTCAAAACAGGGTTTTGCGCGTGCCTCAGAATCGATATTGGGGTTCTCTGAACTATATTTAGTCAATATAACGCATTTCAATCTGTATTTTATCTCTGAAACTCATATTCAGTACGTATTTTGAGCGCAAAACAGCCTTTTATTACATTCGTTGCTTCAATATTCGGTTTTTAAGGCATTTTTTTCAACCGGAACAGGGTTTTTAAGGCATTTTTAATGCAAAAACAGGGTTTTAAGGCTTTTTTCGGCCCAAATAGGGTTTTGAAGCCATTTTTCGCCCCAGAATCCCTAAAAAAGGTCGACAAAACCCGCTTTTTACCCCAAAAAAAGGTCGACAAAACCCACTTTTGGACCCCAAAAAAAGGTCGCAAAACCCACTTTGGACTTGGTCCCAAAACCCTATTTGGGATTTCAAAAAGGTCCCCCCCCACGGAAAAACCCAGCGACATGTATGTTTTCTACACGAGTATGAATCCGCCTTTAGAGTGTTGTAGCCTGCCCCACCTAGTAGTACTACTTACCAAGAGTCTATGTCTGGTCTGGATCAGGCCTATGCACAAAAATAGGTCGACCTCTCCGATTTTGCTCAAAATTGGTACACATTATGTATCTTGGGGAAACTAAACTACGGTCCTATTTAACGAAAAATAAGCCAAAAACTTGATTTCAGACAAAAAAATGTACTTTTGCCTGACTATCCCCTCTACTCTCATTAGTCGCCGCGACCCCATCCCATTATTTGAAAATTTACCATCCTCTCAGCCGAAATGCTAGGCCAGGGGCCAATCTCTCACCTCACAGAATTTTGTAAAATCATTTGTATTTGTAGAGAAACTGACCAAATCTTACAAAACCCGCTCTCTCACCTTACAAAGTTTGTCAGCAGAATTGCAATCATGTTCTGACAAATACTAACGATTTTATCAAGGGGACGTGCAAAAATGACGTCATCGATTTTTGGCCATTTTTCGACCCCCCCTCCCCCCTTGTCATCGGTTGTCATCATTTTCCAAACCCCCCTCTAAAAGCGAAACAATGACGTCACTTTTTTCCAACCCCCCAATTTGCAAAAATTCCTGCATTCAAATGAGAAAATTTTGGGACAATAGCTCTTAGATTCTTCTAGTTATTCTTCTAAATTCTTATAGATTTTCCCGTATTTAGAAACAGCTTGTTTTTAGAAGATTTTTCGTTATTTTTAAGAACATCAAAGAAAAAAATTCGAAAATCTACTAATTTATTACAATTCAGTGAAAAAACCCAGCGCAGTTAATAAATTTGCACTACATGTATTGAAAATAGTAAGGTATCCAAGTAAGGTAAGTGTAGTGTAGGTACATACAGTAGGTACACCCATACATGTAACAGCTCCGGGCCGACCTGGGGGGAGGGGGGGAGGGGGGGTTTTCCTCAGGTGGGGGGTCGAGGGGGGGTTTCGCCCAGGTGGGGATCCCAAATTTCAAAAAGCTCCAAAACGCCTAGAAATGCGTTTTTAGCACGTTTTTTTCAGTAAGGACGCTAAAAATCGCTATTTTAAGCTGCCAAATAGCGTTTTAAAGCTAAAAACAAGCAAAAAATGACAAAAAGAGCTTCCAAAAACACCGATTTTTCTTAAATATCAGCAGTGGAAACGCCAAATTCGGTTTCCAAAGGCTTTTCAAGTGAATTTTAGACTAAAAATTAGTGATTTCTGACCCAGTTTGTTAATACTGGAGCCACTACCACCACTTGTATTTTTTGGTCAGGGGGAGGGGTCCCTTAACCTGTCTCGGGGGGGGGAGTGGGGGGGTTTGGCCTTTCCAGCAGGGGGGTAACCCCCCAAACCCCCCTAGTACATGTATGGGTACACCTTTTTTGGTGGAATTAGAAAGAAAAAACCTGTTAAAAATAAGAGAAAACAAAATATTCTTTACTAAAGGTGTCCAAATAGAGCCCTGCGCATGGTGCCTCTTTTCACGGCCTGGCCTGGAATATCAAATTTCGAGTCCGCCCGGATGACATTTTGCGCTGGACGGCCTGGCCCGGTTTCGGGAGAGCTAAACTCGCCGAAAAATCTTGCAAAATCACTTGTGCGAGAACTATGTACAGTACAGTACGTACAAAGCAAACATTTCTAATGACGCAACAAACCTAAACAAAAAAACAGATTTAAAGATAAACTTGTTTTGGCAAAAGTAGATGCTAGATTTTATAAAATTACCCAATCCATCCCGGGCAGGCTCCAACTGGAACCACCCAGCCAAACCTCAGACGCAATAATCGCCAAAATCGCCTGTAAAACAACACTTTTTAGCTGTATTTCAGCCCAAATTAGCGATTCTTGACGATTTTAGCCGAAAAATTGCGATTTTTTCGATTTTTCGATTTGAGCGTTTTTTAGTGCCGGACGCCCCTCCCAAAATTTTGGCTCAGACACCCGGCCGGCGCCAGACCCATCAACCCCGTCCCCTTTCGCAGATGACCTGTTAAGATATTCGAAATTGCATTCGAACAGAACCTAGGCATTAAAATTTGAAAGAAAATATTGATGCACAGTTATAGAGACATTTTTGACAGGAAAAGACTGTTACATAGGTTATTGAGTAGATTAAGGTCCTTTTATCATTCATGCCAATTACCGAGAAAAGTTCCACAGTTTCCAAGATTCGAGATTCAGAGGGCTGTCAGAAATCTTCAATTTTCATCATTTTCTGAGGTAAAATTCTGATTTAAATTCTAGTATTGTAGGTAACTCCTTCATTGTCAAACAAGGTCAAACTATTAAAATGCTATTAAAATACTATTAAAATTAAATTTTAATATTCAGCTCCTGTTTGTATTTTTAATTTAATTTAATATAATAGTAGGCCCTCTATTATAATATTAATATAGATTTAATACTATTAAAATGGCACTATTAATAATAGTTTTATTTTAATATTAACATATTTAAATAACAGTAGTGCAGGGCTCTAATGATGACCAGACTGCGTTTTTGAAAGTTGATTGATCCCAACCAGCCTCCTCATACTACTAAAACTGTTAATTTTAAGCTATGAATGCTTTCAAATGCGTTTTTGAAGGCTAATTTCTCAAAATTACCCTATGAGACAAAAGTGACGTCATCATTGGCCGAACCCCCCCTCCCCCCTTGTCATCGATTGTCATCATTTGGCAAACCCCCTCCCCCCTAACCGATGACATCATTTTTGCACGTCCCCCAAGGTGAGACAGCGGTTTCACGAAACTCACTCTCTCACCTTACAAAGATTTGAAATAATCTGACAAATTTTGTAAGAAAATTATTACACGATTTTGCGTGACACAGTCATGCAACAAATGGTGTTAAGTGACAGTTATGACGAGAATTCGCCTCCGTTGAAAAAGAAAAAGGGTGTATGTAGGCCAAGTAATAACTGTACATTCAATGGGCTGAACGTTACGTGCCGATCTCGCTTGAACACCGAGGTAATTGGGTGGCTACTGGAACAACCTTCGTTCAAGAATGCAGTGGAACCGTTTTGCCGCAAAGGTGTGTAGTAAATAGAGCCCTGCGCATGGTGCCTCTTTTCACGGCCTGGCCTGGAATATCAAATTTAGAGTACGCCCGGATGACATTTTGCGCCGGACGGCCTGGCCCGTTTCGGGAGAGCTAAAATCGCCGAAAAAATCCTGTAAAATCACTTGTGCGAGAACCATGCGCAGTACTACAGTACGTACAAGAGAAACATTTCTAATGACGCAAACAAACCTAAACCTAAAACAGATTTAAAGAAAAGCTTGTTTTGTCTAAAGTGCAACCTAGATTTCAAAAAATAACCCAATCCATCCCGGGCAGGCTCGAACCGGAACAACCAAGCCAAAATTCTCTGCCGGGCGGCCTGTGCAGGGCTCAAATAATGAGCAGAATGCGTTTTTGAAAGTCAATTTTTCAAAATTTTCCCGCCCTTGTTGGACAGAATCCCAACCAGGCCTCCTCCTAAAACTGTTAATTTTAAGCTAAGAATGACTTTCAAATGCGCTTTTGAAGGCTAATTTCTCAAAATTTCCCTATTGCACAAAAATGACGTCATAATTGGCCGAATCACCCCTCCCCCTTGTCATCGGTTGTGATGATTTGGCAAACCCCGCCTCCCCTAACCGATGACGTCATTTTGACGTCATCTCCTTTGTAAAACATCATATCATATCAGTTTGTCAGGAATTTATGGATGTTTATCGTATCTGCTGTTTGTCAGGTGAGTGAGTGGAATTCGCAAGATTTGTAAAATTTTTAGCAACTTGTAGGATTTTGTTTGTAAAACGGTTTATAGGTGAGAGATTGGCCCCAAGTCTGGCTGTGGGCACCATATAAGTGTTCCTTAGCCTGTTACATAAAGATTCTACCGCCTCCACCCAGCAAAGTCTTGTTGGCGGCGTTTAAATGACATCGATTTCAACTGTAAAGCCCATGTGTGCATAGTAGTGATGTAAAAAATTAATTTAATTGTAATTGAAATTCGCATAATTGGCCCGTTTTTAATTTCAATTCAATTAATTTAATTTAATTGAAATTCAAAAGTTGGGTCATAATTTAATTGAAATTCGCCTGGAATCAGTATGTTTTGTCGAATGGCAACGCCAATCATTCCTACAATTTTCTGAGCCATAGATACTGTTTGAATTGCCGAAATAGTTAGAATTTCCGTCGACCAGCCTGGTTCTTAGTTTTCGGCTTATAAAACCAGTGAGAGTTAGAATTTTTGCACTAAACTTTCACAAGCTGTCGCTACTGTTGTTTGGTATTGGATTTTCCGTTTGTGTATGTGTATGTGTATACACATTCACTGTCAAATGTGTATGGTAATTTGTGTATACACATTCAACAAAACAATGTGTATTTTTGTGTATATTTGTGTATGTGTGTTGTGCTGAAAATGCAAATTTTTTGGTCGATTTTCAGTCAGAAATGCTAGGAAAATCAAATCTCTCAATGTTTGCTGCTTGAAACCTTGCATAGCTTTGAAATCGAGATACTTAGGCCATTTGAAGGCTTTATGAGAATATCTACTGTTTATTACTGCACCAAAAACATCGAAACTTTACGTTTCTGTTCAAAATTTTATCGTTTTTTTCTGATCAATGCACATACACAAAAATACTCATTTTGAGTACTGTTTGTGTATGGTAATGTGTATCTGAATTTTCAATGTGTATGTGTATGTGTATGTGTATACACATTGAAAAAACAATGTGTATTTTTGTGTATGGTAAATGTGTATGTGTATACACAAACAACAGTAGCTGTCGCCAGCCAAGCGAACTTACTAATTGAGCCTGAAAATTTGAGCCAAATCGACCAACAACTGGCAGAGAGCGCACCGTTTGAGTAAAGTTCGAAAAAAGGGGGGGCATTTCTATTAGTGTTGTTAGGACTACTAGTCAAAGTCAAAGTCATAGTTAATACTTTTGAGATATCGCAGTCAAACGGGCAGGTAGTCAAAGTCAAAGTTTGACTACCTTCGTTGCCATAAATACGTAGTCAAACGAAAACCAAGTAGTCAAACCGTTTGACTATGACTACGTTTTCTTATAAGCAGCAGGCTTTTCAAGCACATTTTCTACATTTTTAAAGGTTCTCGACTAAATATTCTATAAATTTGTTTCATTTTTTGCTCTTTAGAAAACAACAAACAACCCTATTCTCTAAAATTGTGAACTGATCAGGTGTCAGACAGCAAATCTCTGCGTGATGGAAGGTAAATTCCACAGTTTCGTCAGGGTGAAAATTATGACATGCAGTACAATTACAATACCTCTCATATGGAGCAAAGAAGAACAAGAGAAAAACAAAGAACTACTTTGATTTTACACCATCCAAACTAAAGTGGGTATTTGTCTATTTTTGCGGTGTGTTTCCGAAAGATGCTTTTTGCATTGAAATTTTTGAAAATTAAACAATTCTGGGTTAATTTTTAGCAGTTAACTGTACTGTTTATTTCAAAGTAATCAAATTGTGGACTCAATCAAAGTCATTTTTGACTGACACTTGGCGACTGAAGCATATAAATCACTGAAAATGTCAATTCTGTTCTGTCTCAAAAAGTAGTCAAAGTAGTCAAACCGGTGGCCATGGTAGTCAAACGGTTTGACTACGATATAGTCAAATTTGACTACTCTGTACTGTTGCTAAGTAAATTATAATTATAATTTTAACCCTATGTTACACACCGTTTTCAAAACTATCGGCAAAAATACGTTTGCCGATAGGTATCGGCAAATTTTGAAATTCAAAATTAGCCGATAGTTTTCAAGTGAAATATTAGCCGAAAGAAAATTGTGAAAAAATTGCCGAAGAAAAATCAATTTTAACCGAAAGAAATCGGAGATAGCCGAATGTTCGGCAATTGAAACGGCAACTGAAAAAATTACAAATAAATAATAAAAATAAAAATAAATCGATGTGTAACATATGGCTAATTGAATGGAGAATGAAGTGGAAAAGTCAAATGATAAGTGCAGATGTTTCTTGATACATGCTTCTTGTATGTATGTCTGTTTTAGAGATGGAAATGACTACCGAACAACGATTTTACTGGTCATCCATAGGTGGAGATGATGGCAGAATGACACTTTACTGGTCATCCAAATTACATTTCAACCAGCACGTACACACAATAAAACAGTATGATTTTACCCGCAAACTGGTAGCCTGGTCATCGTCAACCTTGCCACCATCATGCAACCAACGATTAATACAGAGCCAACGCCACTCCCTTACAGACGGGGGCTAGCATTCATCAGAGGGGGTGGTAAATTTTCAAATACTGAGGGGGGTAGCTGCGGCTGAGTGGGGGTTGAGGGGATGGTAAGCAAAAAAGAGCAGAGGTAGCTGAGGGGGATAGGTCAGAGCCTGAGGGGGTAAACCCATACATCGGCCGGAAAAATGGGTCGGGGTAGTCAAAATCCGAAAAGTTGGGTGTGGGCCTGCCGGGTTGGGGGGTCACGGCGATTTTGGTGGGTGGGGTCAGGAACAAAAGTCTGCTTCATGTGGGTGTGTGTGGGGTCGTTTGGGGGGTCGGGGGGGGGGGGGGGAGCCCATGGGGGGGGAGGGGGTGGGCATACCCCCAGACCCCCGCGGCCGATGTATGGGTCAACCCCCTCAGCCCCCTTTTGACCATGTCTGCTCCCCCTTTATGAAATTCTTTGATGTTTCTTAGATTAGCATTTGTCAGTTTTGACGATTCCACCTAAATTGTACCCTTATTTTTGTTAAGCAAACTTTAGCTTGCCCTAGAAAGCAAGAAAACACACCCCACTAATGTTAAGCCTCAACGTTACAGTTTGAGGTATACCTATTGTCGATAGGGTATACCTGCCTATTTTTGGGTCGGTACCAATGCGACTTTGCGCTCCCGAGGTTTTTATGCACCCGTGTATGTAGTGCCAACGCGTGCCTAACGTATTGTCTGTTTGTTTTGGCAGCGTGCGTGTATCGATTTTTCGGCGGTGTCTATTTTGTACAGTCTGTCAGTAGTGCCTGCGCGCGCTTCAACTGTTACTTGTTCCCCATTAGTGTCTGTTGTTTGGTTGTCGGTTTTGATACGCATCTATACATAGTACTGAAGAGACAATTAAAGTTTTTCTGGTTTGCCATCACTTATGCATCTGTACTGAAATGCTCCCTGCGCATTGAATTGATTCTGCTGCTAATTGTTGGACCACCAATTAACCTCAGTTCAGGTATGTACCATTTGATACGTTCTGACATGCATGTAACAGGTCATCCGTCTATGGAGGAGGGTGTGTTCGGGGTTCTAAGTCCAAATTTAGGGGTTAGTGTACTAAAAACCAATAAAAATCAATTTTTGGCTAAACGTCACACCGACAAAGGGCTTATTTGGGCTCAATTCAAATACAGCTACAGTAAATAGCGGTGTTTCACTTGTAATTTTTCGCATCTGAAAT